>MNCI01011315.1:3593-20630 GCA_015680685.1 Gnetum montanum
GTAATCAAGTCGTACTTGTGCGCACTAGGAAAGCAGTAATTAGACATCAATAAAACCACGTACTGCAAGGTTTATCCAATCAAGTTCGTCTTTATTGCCGTACACAACTTGGGTTCAGGTTACAAGCTGCTCGAATAAAGAGCCGTTCACTCTAGGACTCCTACTGCGGGCACATGGGAAAAATTCTAACTCTGGAGTGATCAATCTGCAAGAGCTTCGCTACTTCTAGCTAGGATTGGGAAATAAGGGGAGTGCCACCTCTTATTTATAGATATGGTGGCGGACCACGATATCGCGTACGCGATATCGTAGGGAAAGACGCGATATCAGGACAGCCGCGATATCGCGTACTGTGCATGTTGCGTCTCATCAAACATTTTGAAATTTCTAAGGCTTTCTAGTAGCTGAAGAAATTGCTAGAATTTTTCTAGGACAATTATGTTATTTACCTTGAAGTTATTTTCTTATGTTCTATTAATTTATGCTGCTACCATTTGCATATTTACATTTCTCCTACTTTAATGATGCATTAAAAATTCACATATTATATCATAGTTGATGAGCAACGAGGTACCCCTATGCCCAACCATACAAATCACAATTGTTCATGCATGATCCAATCAAATTCCATGGAAGGGACTTGGACTAGTGGTAGTTTTTCACGTATGTTTTAGTCCAAAGTGAGGCATATGATTGATGTTGACTAGCACTAAGCTACTTCTAATGGTAATAAAGAGATTAATTAATTAAGCTAATTAATACTGGAAAGTAAAATCTAAACTAGCCTACGTATAATAAGTATTCGTTCCTAATCGTCTGCACACACCTTGGACTTCATGTAACTACCATTGGGATTACCAAACGTACATCACTAGGCTCACCAAATGATACACTACTGGGTTACAAAGTAATTACACTTAAGTGCTTGTGATTAGTTATACTCATTCCACTTAATGATAGAAATCATAAAGAGTAATAAATGGAAATATTAACTAAGGAAAATAGTAAATAATTAAATGATTAAAAGTAATAATAAATCTAAGTGGATGCTGCAATGATGAAAGTAATCTTGATATTTATTTCTGATCATGTAACGTATCCAAGTATGTCACACTCAAATAAGAATGTCATACAATCACTTAACATCACACTACGAGCACTCACTGACTATTCTTTAAGACTACAGGATAAAACTACAAGAGTTCAGCTACTGTATTGAATAGCTTATGTCAAAACCATGTGTCTAAGCACTATATTTATAGGCTGGCACACATGCCATGATATTGGATATCCAACATCACTTCTTGGGCCTTGATATAGGGTATCTAATATCAAATCTAGTCAAAACATGATTCATCATACCTCCACAATTGAATAAAAACTTGTCCTCAAGTGAATAATAAGAGGAACAAGTCCCTTACAAAATATTGGAAAGGTATGGAATTATTGACTGACAATAACTACTAAATGACTCTAAGTGTTGCATTACAAAATTTTATTCAAATGGATGCATACAAAATAAAAAAGTGACCAAAAAATTGGACAAACATTGAAGATTACAAAATTTGTAGAGGTCTTTAAAAATTTGCTAAAGATAATTCTTCTTGTTGTCGCTAGCAATGGTAGACTTTCAACCTTGATTACTATGTCAATGCTTCATTGGTTATGTAGAACATTTTTGAAGGATGGACTAAAATTTCTTCTCATCATCCCATGGATTTTGAAAACATGCAAAATTTGAGCTACTATGTGCTACAATTTGTCCATGGGCATATCCTTCATTGTCTCTCTTTTGGCTTTATTTTCATGCTTAGTAAATGACCTTCTTCCTTAAGTGTTTCTTATAGCATCACCTATAGTCACCAAAGGATCAACATTATTTTTGGTAAATTTTTCATTAATAATCAACCTTTTTTAGATCCCTTATGATGAGTTGCAATATCGAACCCCTAATATTGGATCCCTGATATCAGACCCTCAATATCAAGTACGTGATATCGGAGGTGCCAAAGTGATATCGGACATGCGATATTCGAGCTTGTCTCATCGCCTCTAAATAAGAGACAAGGGCACTTGATTTCACAGTTAGTTTTCTTAGTCCCTTAGCCAAACTCTTGCAGTTTTCCCTTTCTAGAGTTAGAATTATTTTTGAGTGTCTGCAATAGGAGTCATAAAGTGAATGAATCTTTATTTGAGCATTGTGTACCTGAGCACACCTTGTGTCTGGAAATAAAGATGAACTTTGTGATAAACCTTGCAACATTCAGAATAGCTTAATTATTTCATTTAAATGTTTTTTACTATTACTCACTACTCTCATTAGTAAATTAATGTTATTTTATTAAATTGTTAATTATCAACGAATTAGCACACTCAGTACCACCACTTCGAGCATACATCAAACAATTAGTAACCCAGTAATGACTAATGTTTGGTAATCCTAGTAGTGTTACACTGGTTTAGGATGTGTCTAGCAAGTGGGAACAGATGTTGGTGTTAGGACTAGTTAGAGCATAGTTGATTAGTGAAATTAAATTAGTTAACTCAATTATTTTATTTCTCGATTTCAAGCATTAGGACATAAAACATAAAAAACATAAAAATCATATACCTCGAGTTTACTTAACCATACAATCGTGCCTTACAAGTAAGCTTGGGAAGACAATGATCGCATAACCCATCCTTGTTCTGTGTAAGCACATAAGCACTTAATCCTTGGAGTTCGACCAGATCACACAAAACGTCCATATTCGTATGGTTGGGCATAGGGGTACCTCACTGCTCATCATTGGCGCCATTGTCAGGGATTTTGTTATTTGTGCACTAATTAGAACTTAGGAGGAAATCTTTCCATCATTGGAATGAACCCTTAGGGTTAGTTATCCTACAATCATTAAAAAAGAGTATTGCACATTGAATAATCAATCATGTCTCCTTCTTATGAGAGTGCTTCACTACCTAGGTCTAATACAATGAACAATCGAAGGCGGAGTACACATGATGATCCACCACTGCCCCAACAGTTTTGCATGGTATACACTCATCCTAATGAGTATGTACTAAACTTTACCTCTATCCTTTACCAGGATGAACAATTGCAATGGCGTGATTTAGAAGGTAACATAGTGTTACCTCTCGATCGCTCAGTCCCAAGCATGCTTCTTTGTGCTCTCACATGAATTAGTATGCAGCACTTATAGGTAGAGTACATTGTGCATGAACATGACTCGAGAGAGTAGCAACCCATGGAGGCACAATGCTAAAGGAACTTACAACAAGAGAGACATTCCAAATCTATCAGGATTTTCCATATGTCCTAAGTGAAAACGAGGGTGTTGAACCTACCTCAGGAGGTTTTCCACAAAATGATGTTCCTCTTGTTGACTTCAGTCGAGTTGTATATCAGAATCTTCACTCAACTATTCATAACCCATGTTCTAATACCAACGGACATAAAGAGTCTGAAAAAGGAACATGAACACGTGACATTGATGGACATTTCAATCGTAACCATGATCGAGGCCGAGACCACCAAAGAAAAAGTGAGAAATACCATCACAATGCCAGTTTTCCTTCCTCTTCACCTTCATTATCTCCTTCCCCCTCTCCTTTAGGATCTAAACACAGTTGCAAAGGGAAAGACCATGAGGATAATTGTAAGCAAAATAGAGATCATAGACAAAACAATCGAGAAAGGGGATGGGGGCATTCCAAAGAAACACATCATGAAAGAAGGGAGAGTATGGAATAGCATAGGCATCATAGACACCATAGACAATACGATCATGATAAACCCCTACTCGTCACCTGGAGTATGTTAAACATAACAGAGGTCGTTAGGATTCCAACAAGACACCAGAAGGATAGTAGGATCAAAAGACTAGACATGAAAAATAGCCCACGATTTGAAGGGGGATACAATGTTGATCCTCAAAATCATCTACAAACATTTCATGATGCATGTTCCTTACAAAATATAGAAAATGAGTGGCAAAAACTAAAGTTGTTTCCATGGACACTAATCAAGGAAGCGAATAGTTGGTACCGATCCTTAGAACTGGAATCCATTCGTCGATGGAGTACCATGTTAGAGTTATTCAACGATAAGTATCAAACGTACTCCCGAGTGTCCAACCTGTGTAGGCAAATCCAAGGATGGAAACAAGGAGGACACGAACCCTTGGATGCTTCCATGGGCCGATATTATGCATTATTATATCATTGCCCTAGCCATGGTTACTTGCAAAGGGAACAACTATGCCATCTCGTGGATGGGCTTAGGTATGAAATGCGAAGAACCCTTAGGACTTATGCTCAAGGAAGGCTCTCTAAGCTCAATGCCCATCAAATACAAATATTTTTAGAGCAAATTGCCAAAGAGGAAGGTGAGTTAAAGAAAAGAGAAATTTTGGAGGAATACAACAGAGATCCTTCCCTCCGAAAGAAGGAAGTTAGATTTTGTAAAGATGTAAAAGAGTCACCACTCAAAGAGATGGTGAATAGGAAGACTTTGCCCATTCAAAAATTTGCATTAGATGTATTGGCAAAGGTAGATCAAATGTGGAACTACCTAGATGATAAATTTTAAACCATTCTAAAAATAGTTAAGAAGGCTAGAGAGCAAAGTAGTGACCGAAAGAGAAGGAAAAAGAAAGAAGTTGAGTCTACACATAACAAAGGTAAATCATCCTAAAGGATGTTGCCCAGTAGTCTCACATCTACAAACGTTTGGGGTGTATGCACTAAACCTATGATTAAACAAATGGCAAGCACCCAGAAGGTTACCTTATCCTCAAGGTAACCCAAGGTAGTTCCACCAACCCTTGACATATTATTTGAGTGGAGCTCCACCACAACCGAATAAATAGTATCAACAATGGAAACACCCACAATCATGGGGAATGTCATTACCACATCAATGATACCCTTACCGTTAACCTGACCCATACAGGTACTATGTGTAGCAACCGATCTCTCCACGTGAATCCACTAGTCATGTTGCTCCTCAACCTCACTACCAAACCCATGACTACTATAGAACTCCTTCTCCTAGGAGTGATGTTTCACAAACATACTATCCTTCTCATCCGATCACACCTCTTCCACCATTAGCTCCTTTACCACTTTCCCCAACTATGCAAGGTGATCTTCCTATCCATCCACAATAACGTAACACTACAAGGGCTATTAATCCTTAACCTACTATTGGTTCAGACAACCACACAAAGAAGAGATCCTTCTTTAGAATCAACAGTCCAACCAAGTCCTTACATCCACAAGCGACTAATTGTCCAATTGCTTCACCATCGTTTGAATCTTTGGAGCTTCCTTCAAACCAAAAATCGCACCCAACGCATATAATCATGTTGACTCATGCCATTACCGATTGAATTAAAGCTGGTCATCTTCCTAGGAAATTCTTTGATCCTGGGAGTCCTCTTATATATTTGCAAATCACTGGAAATGAGCCTTGCAAAGCTCTTTTGGATTCAGGTTCTGATGTTAACTTAATCTCTCAAGAAATGTACAAATCTTGGAACCTACCTCCACTAAAAAAGAGTAACATCCATTTAGAGTTGGATGACCAATCCATCACTATTCCACTAGGACTAGTGGAGGACATTGTTACCACTATTTGTGGGTGGTCGTACCCAACAAATTTCTTAGTGATTCAAGTCAACAACTATAAGGGGGACTTCCCAATCATAATGGAAAGAGCATGGCTAAACACGATTGATGTGTGCCTAGGAATACATGATCTTTCCCTAGAAATATCAAAGGAAAATACATTTGGAAAGATCGAGAAGAAGAAAGTTCCATGCATTGCATACAGTGACATAGGGTGCAACTATGTGTAGAAGTCCTAGTTTGTGCAATGTTTAACATTGCCTGCATGCAACCAGTATGCACAGTTGACTAACATACTACGATGCCTATATGTGGTAACCACAAGACAGGAAGGCACCTAGTGGTTGACAGCTGACCAAGAGCGTAATTACCAACAGAGAGCTTGACTTGTGCCTATATCGATAACATAGATACATTAGAGTAAGTTCATCACCAATTTCCAAGTCTTGACATCAAAAATACCAACTATGGGAAATTGGAAATTCTTGATGAGTTTAAGCGAGAGCCCCTAAAATTAAAATTGTTGCCCACCGGTATGAAATATACATTTCTCTAGAATGGCAAACTGGTAATCATTAACACTAAGCTCCCTCCTCAACAAAAAGAAAGACTCCTAAAGATGGTAAATAAATGGTCGAAAGCCTTTGTTTGGTCATATCCTGAATTAACCAGAATAGATCCTAGGATATGCCAACATAGAAGTTACACTGATCCCTCCATGAAGCCTTGACGATAATCGCAAAGGCAACTAAACCCAAAGCTTACGCAAGTGGTTAAAGAAGAAATTGAACAACTTCTAAAAGTTGGGTTCATCTACCCCATTGCTGATAGTGAATGGGTTAGTCCATTAGTTAAAAAGGAAGGTAAATGGAGGATGTGTATAGACTTTAGGCTATTAAACATGGCAATGTTTAAAGACCATTTCCCATTACCATTCGTTGACCAAGTCCTAGATACCATTGCAAGGCATTACTACTATAGTTTTCTGGATGGTTACAGTGGATACAAGCAAATTCAAATACCACTAAAAGACTATGCCAAGACTACATTCACAAGTCCTTGTGAAACATTTGCATATAATAAGATGTCATTTGGCTTATGCAATGCCCCAACAACATTTCAACGTCTAGTTCTAATTATATTTCAGTAGTAAATAGGGAATGGTGTGGAGGTCTTTATGGACAATTTCTCCACCTACAGAGTAGACTTCAAATAAGAATTGGACCGATTAGAGCAAGTACTAAAACGATGTATGGAAACCAACTTAAGGCTCAATTGGAAAAAAAACCATTTAATGGTCCAAGTGAGAGTTGTGTTAGGGCATAAGATTTTACAAACAGGGATAGAGGTAGATCCTGAAAAGATTAAAGTCATCCAAAGAATCACTCGTCAACCTGAAACTGTAAAAGATATATAATCATTCCTTGGACATACTGGCTATTATAGATGCTTAATCAAGAACTTTTCAAAGATTGCAAAACCATTGGTATAATTAATGAAAAAGGACGTACCCTTTGAATGGACCAAGGAATGTGAGCTAGCTTTCCAAACCTTGAAATAGAAGCTTGTAGAAACACCCATTCTACAAGCTCCTGACTGGTCTAAACCATTCCACATAATTACTGACGTGTCCAACTTTGCTTTAGGAGCCCTACTCACACAGTTAGATAACCAAAAATGATCCTATTATATTCACTGTGCAAGTTAGAGTATTGCTAGTGCATAACTCAATTACACTACAACAAAAAAAGAATTAATGGCTATGGTGTTTGCACTAGAAAAATTTTGGCACTATGTATTGGGCTATAAAATATTTGTACACATGGATCATAGTGCAATATGGTTTCTAATGAATAAACCAATGGTGAGCCCTCGCATCATACAATGGCTCGTGATCTTACAAGCGTTCAATCTTACGATGATCGATCATAAAGGCACTGAGAACATTGTTGTTGATCACTTATCTCAGTTACGATGGGACAACAAAGAGGATGAATATCCAATTTTTGGCTGCTTTCCTGTTGAACTCCTCTTTGTAGGTGTAATAAACAATCAACTAACCACAAAGACAAATTGGTATAGTAGCATTCTTACCTATCTTCTCATACAAGAAACACCACAAGGGCTAGATGTTAAAAAGAAGCATCAGTTTCTTCACCAAGCCAAATATTTCATGGAAATCAATGGACAACTTTATAAGGTATGTTACAATGGCTTGGTCTGATGGTGTGTTTCTGATATAGATCAATTGCAAGTTCTCCAAGATGCTCATGAGGGCCCTTGTAGGGGTCATTAAAATCTTGCTTCTAAGATATTATTGGCCTACATTGTTCTAGGATGCTCATCATTTCATCCAATCTTGTGAGCGTTGCCAACGTGATGGCAGAATGACTGCTAGAATAGAGGATCCACAATAATGGATTCAACCTTTAGAACCCTTCAACATATGGGGAATTGATTTTATGGGGCCTATCACACCAATGTCCAATGGAAAAGCCTACATTTTTGTTGTTGTTGACTATTTTACAAAGTGGGCAGAAGTAGTCGCNATTCCAACACTCCCTATCCAAGCTGAGCTCTCTACACTATCTACCGCATGTGACCTCAACCTTGACCTCAGTCTAGCACAAAAGAAATGGTTAATGAACCATAACTTGCTAAATGAAATTTGATTAGCCACCTTGTCATCCAACAAATTGCACAAGGCCTTCAACAAGCCACGTCATGACCTAAGAATTAGAAACGTTAGATACCAACCAGAAGATAAGGTTCTTTATTAGAATCCTACACATGTGCCACAACGAGCTAAATTTCAAATGCTATGCGAAGGACCTTATATCATTCATAAAACTTTTCCTTCAAGGGCCATGATGATCTATAAACCTAAAAGCCTGGACAGAAAATTATTAGTCAACATCCAACAAACCAAACCTTTCTATGAGCCTAAAACGGCCAGTACTAACACTACCTCTATTAATGGACAACCTTAGTCATTATTTCGGATCTCCTCCTTCCAACTCAATCGTGGGGGAGATGGCCACTAATGCTAACCATTCTAAGCCCTCGGTTCCTTTGTCTTTTTTGTTTTACACATTCTTGATCTTTACTTGTTTTTGTTTTACACCATCGTTAACATTTTTACTATTTCTTTCTCTATTACATTTTGTTTGAATTACTCTCACTCATCGTATAATAAGTGCTCATGATGGTGGATTGTACTATAATGGTGTTGATTGCTAATGTTTGGTTTTTAGCTTTGACTTCTAATGTTGATGCTAAGATATGGTTTCTTTTGATCAAATAGGCAATAAGTCCACATCACCCATTCATCCATACAACTCTATGGTCACCCTTTGTTTTGGAAATGTATTGTCCCTTTTTCTAAAAAAACTTATTAATGAATTGGTGGTTTGGTATTATTCAAACCAAGGAAAGATACAAATGGATTAAAAAAGGTGTGACTTCAAGGGGATTCAATGCATTTATGCTAGCTATTCTCTTGAGTCCTTGGATGTTTTTCATAGGTTTTCCATCATTTCTCTATTAACCAATATCAGGAAGTTGACTAAATCAAATAAGTCTTTGCATGGTGCGATTCTCACTCAAATAAAAACTAGTGGGAATTCAAAGCACACCCCTTAGACATAATAAAGAAACATGGGCTACAAGTACTAGCTATGGAACTAGAAAGACATGTTACCCATGCTTGAATGTTTTCTCTAACTATGGCCCTTCCTCACTTCTTGTTTCTCCATTCTTCTCCTTTTGGAATGGTGGTTTCTTTGTGAAAGTATTCTCATTGCTTCAAGAGGATGGGTTGGTCAAGTGTGTTAATGCGAGGTCACTGGATATGATTAGTTTTAATCTAGATTTGGGCCAAATTTTATTAAGTCACCTTAATCACATACTACACAAGGGACTTTACACAACCTTGATTTTGGGATTCCATTCCATTCCATTCTCTCTTTCCATATTGCTTTTCATATTCCACCTCATTGTAATTTTATGATTAGTCTATATCTTAGTTGACGCATTGCTATTCTTTGGTAAATTCTTGTGGGTAAGTTCTTAACCATTGTTTCCATATGACATTCCTAGAGCCTACAGACTCTTTGGTTTGTGGGTTTGTCAGGGCATTAGGGGCATGAGCCTACTTTGGGGAGGACCCACTAGCATTCCTTTTTGGTGCAATTGTTGATTTCTTTCCCTTAAACATTTCTTGCAATCAACTATTTCTCATTCACCCCATCCATGAAATCTATTTTTGTTTTTGTTTTATTGGCTTCACTGTTGTTATTTCTCTCATCTTTCTTGTTCTTTCGTTTTCCACCCTATTGCTACCAGAGGTTCACTCGTAATCATGGGGGCCTATTGCAAATTTTTCCATTTCATTACTTATCTTACCCCTACACCTTGGGTAGTCATTAATTGCAAACCTATAACCCAATATTTTCTATACCCACAACCTAGCTAATGTGCTTCATATCAAGGCAAGGTATCAATTACATTATACCTTATCTAACCTTGTTATTTTGTGATCATGTTGTGTGTGCAAATGGTGATCACATGAATAATGGACTGGGATAGAAGGGAGCACTCAGGATGGACTGGAGCAAAAAGCATTTATGTAAGGAATAAGCTTGATCATGTGGCCATGGATGAACAACGGTGTGCAGATTTTTGACATCAACAGCAACACGCCTCATTTTCATTTCTCTCTCTCTTCAAGCTATCAAATGAGGGTCTAGATGTCATTTATGTACAATGTTCATCACAATGTTTGTGAACACCAATGTTGTAATATGTTTGTCGATCCATTCACTAGGCACTTTGAGTCTATCATTCCATGTCACCATTAGTTATTATTCGGTCAATAATCTCATACCTTTCCAATATTTTGTAAGGAACTCGATGACAAGTTTTCATTCAGTCGTGGGGGTATTATGAGTCGCAATATCAAACCCTCGATATCAGGTATGCAATATCAGAGGTGCCAAAGTGATATCGAACATGCGATATTGAAGCTTGTCTCATCACCTATAAATAAGAGATGAGGGCACTTGATTTCGCAATTAGTTTTCTTAGTCCCTTAGTCAAACTCTTGCAATTTTCCCTTTCTAGAATTAGAGTTATTTCTAAGTGTCCACAGTAGGAGTCATAAAGTGAACAGATCTTTATTCGAGCATTGTGTACCTGAGCACACCTTGTGTCTGGAAATAAAGACAAACTTTGTGTTAAATCTTGCAACATTCAAAATGGCTTAATTATTTCATTTAAATGTTATTTACTATTACTCACTACTCTCATTAGTTAATTAATGTTATTTTATTGAATTTTTAATTATCAATGAATTAGCACGCTCAATACGATCACTTCAAGCATACGTGGAACTCTTGGTAACCCAGTAACAAGTAGCGTTTGGTAATCCTAGTAGTGTTACACTGGTTTAGGATGTGTCTAGCAAGTGGGAACGGATGCTGGTGTTAGGACTAGTTAGATTGTAGTTGATTAGTGAAATTAAATTAGTTAACTCAATTATTTTATTTCTCCATTTCAAGCATTAGGACATAAAACATAAAAATCATATACCTCAAGTTTACTTAACCATACAATCATGCCTTACAAGTAAGCTTGGGAAGACAACAATCACATAACCCATTCTTGTTCTGTGTAAGCACATAAGCACTTAATCCTTAAAGTTCGACTGGATCGTGTGTAGTACTCGTATTCGTATGGCTGGGCGTAGGGGTACCTCACCGCTCATCACCTTAGTTTGCATTTAAGCACAAGGTGATTATAGCATACTATGCCTAATGCTATGAGGTAACTAAAATAATCAAGCTATTCACATTATTTTGATCAATTACTATTAGTTATCATGATTCTTGCAAATAGGATGTTAAAAATATTTCAAAGAAAACATCCCTAGCCCCCATGACTAATAAGAGTAACTCCAGAAGTGTATAAGTTTTCAAACAATTGAAACCAAAGCCTTGATTTAAAAGATAGCAAAGAAATATTAATGGATATGAAAATAGAAAAGTAGAAAAAATTAATGAAAAAAATAGGAAGTAATCCCAAAATCATGCATAAATTCAGAAAAACTGTCACTAATATTCTGGAAGATTTGAAGGTTAGTTCAAAGTCATGATTAACAAAAGTTATGTAAGTGGGTCCTCCCCAACGCAAGCTCTTGCCATAATGCCCTTGCATAACCACTTCTATAAATTTTCGTGAGCACCAGAGAAGTTAAATGTAGACCATGCCTTTACTCTAAACAACACACAACTGCCATGGTTAGGATGTTGCACTATACTACACAAAACCAAACGACTCATAATCTCATGCAGCAATGAGGTGAATAATGGGATGAGAAGGGATTGCAGAGATTAGGATGTAAGGTACTTGATTGTGTCCACAATAGGTTCTTGTGAAAAGTGTGATTAAAATGATCAGTGTACCTATTCATCCAAGTTTAGATCAAGTCCATACCATGACCAGTGACATCGCATTAATGTGCTCCTTCCTACTAACCACCATGAGTGCACAACCACCTCAAAGAACAACCATCAATCCAAAAAGAGAAGAAAAGAGAAGAAGGAAGAAAGGTGTAAAGACTTTTAGCTTTCTGTTATTGGTTGACAAAGGAGTGATGATACATTCCAAGATGGATCATAAGCCTCATGAAGGAAGTCAGAAACCCAACAAGTCCCCTTAAGGTTACACCCTTTGTCATTCCCACTTAGTTGTTCCCTTTTTCTTCAGAGATATAATGATCATTAATTAATTTTAGTTTCATAAAAGAATAACCAAACTATTTTCATGAAAAAGATGTTTTATTCAAAGAATTGGAGGGATGGATGATGTGGCCTCACTACTTTACACAATTATTTACCCAATCATCTTGATAGCATAGCACAAAAACCCAACACATAATGTTGACTTTTATATCATGACTTAGCAATATTATTAACAAAAACATAAAATACATTTATAAAGTAAAAATAGAATGACTCAAGAAAAGAGAAAAATATTAAGAAATGGAAAACATATTAAGAATCAGATAATTTTGGAAGAAATAGGAAAATGATAAAAATTGTAGAATAAAAAAGTGAAAAATACTTATTAGTTTTGTAAGATATATGCATCTAAGTGCTCTATTTGGCCCATTTACTTAAATCTAGAACTAATAAATAGATTATTTGTCTCCATGCATCTTTGAAACAATCTTATAGTCTCATTTTCAAGCCACCAGATGTCTTCTGGTTTAGTGGCTACTACATAGATTGGTTTTTTCTCACACACTTGCTCTTGAAATTTGTTGTGGGCTATGTTAATATTTTGAATTTCTAACCCATAATTGCACCCTTTACTATTAGTAGTGATGCATGGATTCTTCTGTCTCCTCACAGCGATAGGTTCATTGTTTTTATGCCTTGTGTTGAAGTGGTGATGGTTATTGGCTTTTGCGTATGATTAGGAGACATTGTTTTGGCAAGGAAGGGTGTTGCACTAGATTGGCCTTGTGCTGGTTTTGATGTGCTAGTAGGTCTACATGTTTTATGCTTGTGTGAAGAAACTACCCTAAAGAAAGGACATTTCCAAAGTTTTGGTTGAGATCTACTAGCATTATCATTTCTGTGTATGGTCATAGCACAAGTGGTATTCTTTTATTGATGTTGTGGTGCCAAACATTCCTATGTTGTTGGCGGTGACATATGGTAGAGGGGAATATGAAAATATTAAGGATATGATGAAGGATAAGAGGTGTGAGGTGGCAACCTCATAGAAGATGTTGCAAGATGATGATATTCGAGAGAGTGGTAGTAGTGATTTAAGGTAGAGGAAGTGGAACTATTTGGGGAATGTAATATCCATACAGGTTCAACTAGTAGTAAGGGTAATGTTGGTTTGATGATGGCCTCCCCACAATTATGGGTTTTTCCACTACCGTTGATAGTAGTTTTGAGGCTAATAAGAAGTCCCACTAGGATAGTACGATTGGTTGTAGGATTGTCTAAAATTACCTTGTAAGTAAAGTAATTTCCTAGGCATTTGCTTTTGTACGAACTTTGAATTCAATGCAAAAGCCCCATACTCATGTAGATGTAACATGACTAGGCAATTAACATTTGGATAGTCATATAGGCAAATGTTACATCCATCATCCTCTTCAATGGTTGAGTCTATAGCCTCTTCTTCTACATTCATTTTCCCTTTTTGTCCATAAGTGTTCCTAGTTGTTTCTTGGTTCTTTTTCTTCCTTTTGTTGTGATCACTTGATTTCTTTTATATTACTCTCTCCTCTATGGTTTCTACACAAGTTATAACTTTCTCATTTATCTATTCCAACATCTTATCCAACTTTGCTTTAAGCTCATTGAGAGCTGCCTCTTTTTCCTCATCATAGATATGGACCCTCTTCTTTTTTAAAGAGTTGGGTCCTAGTTATTTTCCTCCACATTCTCTTGTTTACATAGCTCTCCTTCTTCTTTTGCCACCTGCCCAATTAGCCTTTATATTTGATGGGCTTTTAATTTGTATAATTGACCTTGAGCATACATCCCAAGGGTCTCTCTCATTTCATTACAAAGCCCATCTATGATGTGAAAAAATTACTCTTTTGAGAGAAATCATGGCTAGGACATCTATGTATAGCAAATAGTATCTATCCAAGGCCACATCCAAGGGTTCATGATTTTCTTACTTCCACTCTTGGATTTGTTTTTTTAGGTTGAACACTCTCGCATAGGTTTGGTATTTTTCGTTAAAAAATTTTAGCATTGTGGACACTAGTGGATGGAACTTGGTTCCAACAATCTATACCAACTTTTAGCTTCGTCAATTAGTATCCTAGGAAAGAGCTTAACCTTTTGCCATCCACTTTCAATGTTGTATAGGGCACAAGCATCTTGGAAGGCTTGTAGATAATGTTGTGGATCAGAATCATAGCCTACTGCAAACTTAAGGATATTATTCATATCAAGCCTAGGTAGGTGACTTTTCTTGTGATGCCTGTGAGGTATCTTAACTACCTTCATGATCTACATCAAGCTCTTAGTGGCCAACAAGGGTTCATCGTCATTAGACATGTTGTGATGAAAATTTCTATTTCTATTCATTTGATTGTGATGATCTTGTCTATGCTCATTTTGATGTATTTAATTTTTCCCTTGGGTATTTCTATATTTATCTTAACCTCGTAGTGGAGCTCTATCTCTATACCTACATTCATCTTCATCAAAACTAGATGTTGAAGAGGAAGAGGAAGATGAGGAATTGGGAGAATTTCCTTAGCTCCTATAGTTCTCCCCATGGTCCCTTGATTTATCTTTTCTAGGTTTAGAGGAGGTCCTAGGCCTTGAGGCCCTCCTTGATCTAAGACTTACTTCATCTACTCTAAGATTTTTTGCACCAGTTGAACAAGTATTTAAGTGTAGTAAGGGTCTAAAGGAGCATAGGAAACCCCTGCTTGAGGTTGTTCACTCCAGTTTTCTTTAGTATAGATCCTATCATTTCTCCTATGAGTACTTTCATCATGTGATGTAGTCTTAGTCCTATGTGAAGAAGACATGGTTTAACCTAATAACATGTGTGACTTAAAATATTAATATTTTCTAAAATAGATCGTTCATACCTTTACAGCAATCATGTATAATATAACTAATCTAGATAACTAGCACCATCTCAGCAACGGTGCCAATGATGAGCAACGAGGTACCCCTATGCCCAACCATATGAATCACAAGTGTTCATGCACAATCTAATCAAATTTCATGGATGGAACTAGTTGTGCATCTAAATCCTTATGCTTTGATCATAGTTCATTGTTTTCCCACTTGGACTAGTGGTAGTTTGTCACATATGGTTTAGTCCAAAGTGACGCATATGATTGATGTTAACTAGCCCTAAGCTACTCCTAATGGTAATAAAGAGATTCATAGATTAAGCTAATTAACAATGGAAAGTAAAATCTAAACTAGCCTACGTGCGATGATTATTCATTCCTAATTACCCACACATGCCTTGAACTTCGTGTAACTACCATTGGGATTACCAAGTATATGTCACTGGGCTCACCAAACAATACACTATTAGGTTACCAAGTAATTATACTTTAGCACTCGCAATTAGTTGTACTCATTCCGTGTAATGATAGGAATCATAAAGAGCAATAAATGGAAACATTAATTAAGGAAAATAGTAAATAATTAAATAATTAAAAGAAATAATAAATCTAAGTGGATGCTATAATAATGAAAGTCATCTCTATCTTTATTCCTAGTCATGTAACACATCCAAGTACGTCACACTCGAATAAGGATGTTGTACAATCACTTAACGTTACATTATGGGCACTCACTGACTACTCTCTAAGACTATGAGATAAAACTACAAGAGTTCGGATACTCTACTAAAACAATTATGCCCAAACCATGTGCCCAAGTGCTATATTTATAGGTCGACACAGATGCCACAATATTGAATATCTAACATTGCTTCTTAGGCCCTTATATCGGGTATCTGATATCAGAGCTTCGATATCGAAGCTAGGAAAAACACAATTTATCAATAGCTTAAGTTTTTCTAGTTGATCTTGTTCCAAGCTTTGTAATTCATTAATAATGAGGATTTCAAGATTGCAAGTTTTGCCAAGTACATTGAAGAAATAGGAAAGTTCAATGGCAACAACTACGATCTTTGGAAGCTTAAGCTAGAAGATTTGCTTATTGAAATGAAACAGGACATATGCATCACTCGAATTAAACCAAAGAATATGAAAGTTAAACACTAGAATTTATCAAAGAGTCTAAATTTGGGAGTAATTCATAAAGGTATTTCTAATCCTATGCTTATAATTTTATGAGGTGAAAAAACTACAAGGGGACTATAGGATGTTGTGGGTAAGATATATTAATCTAGTTGTCACTCAAATAAATTAAATATTAAAAGGGAATCATTATCCTTAAAGATATTTGAAAATAATACTATTTCATCTCATCTTATTACTTTTAATATGAGTGTAAGACAATTACAATCAACTAGTAGTAAGATGGGAGAAGAAGATCAATAAATTGTATTGTTACAATCACTTCCTGATTCATGGGAAAATATTGTTCAAAATATTAACAATACAAGTACTTCTTTAAAATTTGACAATGTTGTAGGATGGCAGATAATTGAACTTCAAAGAAAGTGTTCTAAGCCTACACCTATTCAAGCATCAGTAATTAAAGAACTAAGAAAATAGTAATAGGGTAAAACCTCTAGTAAGAATAATTCTAAATCTAAAGAAGTTACACATGATACTCCCAAGAGAACACCAAAGTTTTCGAACTATGGAATGCATGATTATTGATGACTCATGAATTGTTGGCTGCGATATCGCGTACGCGATATCACAGCCTA
>MNCI01011315.1:27281-56686 GCA_015680685.1 Gnetum montanum
CCACATCAATGCTCTCAATGCTCAACACACTGATTGGTGGGCCATATTGGACACATACGCATTTTCCCACCAGGTGGAAGTTAAGAACTGGGACCTGTAGATCCAGGACCTTACAGAGTACATGGATTTGGAAAACCTGCAATATGCCAACCTTGCCATGTTAACAGCAGGGTGCCCGAGAACAAAGCTCGAGCAACAGGTAGCCACCACCTACGTCAAATATGAAACAAAATTTGCAGAATGCAAGAAATTATTACAAAAATTAGAGGTGGAAAATTCTGAACTCAAGGTGGTTAAAGTAAGTTACCAGGGGCAAAAAGGTGTTGCAATAGACTTGGCTCAATGGCTTGCAAATTTTCAAGAATATAGAGACAAATCCAAAGCTTACGAGGAGGAACAGCGGGTGTTTGCCGCCTGGTATGTCAAAGCAAATAGAATGTTTCCACAACTACTGTGCCCATGGGAGGTGCCGACTCCATCAAACATTGGAACATTGGCATGGACGGCACAGGATCCCCGAACTAAAGAGGAGAAACTCTAGGCCATACTTCAACGCCATCAAATCCCAAGACCTAGAGCACAAGACAAAGGAAAGGCACCCATGGAGGAGCCACTACCACCAGGAACTACATGAGTTCCACCAATTTTGTAACTATAGGATTTTCTTTTGTGTTCTTCGTGTTGTGTCTCAATTTTTTTCTGATTCCACACTACAACATGAATCCATTCTCGTCAATCAATAATCCCATACCTATCCATTGTGTAATCAATAAGGCTTGTTCTCACCTTAACTCAAGGACGAGTTTTCATTTAGTCGTGTGGGTATGATGAGTCATGAATTGTTGGCTGCGATATTGCGTCCATGATATCACGTACGTGATATCACATCCTAGACACGATATCACATATGCGATATCACAGCCTGTCTCCTCATCTATAAATAAGAGGTAGGCAGATCTAGTAGGCAGTTTATGAGTTTTTTTGGAAGTCTTGAAGTTTTAAGTTTTTTTTTTTAGTTTTTAGTAGTTTCCTCTCAACCCTTTTCTCCTAGTGCATGCCCACAACGTGGTGATTGTAATTGTACGGCATCCTTATTCGAGTGTGATGTACTTGGACACGCACATGACTAGCAATAAAGATCGAGATTACTTCATCATTGCAACATCCACTTAACTTAATTATTTAATTGTTATTGTTATTTATTGTTTTCTTAGTTAATATCTCTTTACCCTTATCTCCTAGTAACATGGAATGAGTACGACTTAATCACGAGCATTTAAGTGTGACTACTTGGTAACCCAGTAGCGTACCTAGGCCATACGCTTGGTAATCCCAGTGGTAGTTGTGCATAAGGTCCAAGATGTGTACAGATGATTAAGGAACGAATGCTCATCGCACTCAAGCTAGTTTAGATTCTCTCTCACTCTCTCTCTCCTAGTTTAGTTGATATTATTTCCCATCATTCCCAAGAGTAGCATTAGTGTAGGAACACATCATACACCTCACTCTGGACTAAACCATACATGACAAAGCTAATACTAGTCCATGTGGGAAGACAGCGATCTACGATCTACAAGTAACCGTCTAGATACCACAACTAGTCTGTCTGCAGAGTTCGACCAGATCGTGCCTGAAACACTTGTATTCATATAGTTGAGTGTAGGGGTACCTCGCCACTCATCAATTACTTCAAGAAAGATTGCAAACTTCTAAAGATGAAGGAGAAAGATGTTGGATCTACTTCTTCTAAGAAAGATACCAATAAAGAAATACTAGAATTATGTGTAGTCATAATTGGAGGTAACTCTAATTGTAATTACTAGTATATTGATGCAAGTGCTTCATCTAGCTTTACACCTAGTATAGAATAGTTTTTTGAATACCATAAAGCTATGTCTACTCCAATTTTTCTTGGGAATGATGAAATATATATAGATAAGGGCTATGGTATAGTAAAGTTCCTATAATGGTAGAAGAATTATAATCCCATGGTATATTATGTCTTTGAGCTTACCAAAAGCTTATTATCTATGGTTAATTTTGATGATTTTCACTTATTTGTATTATTTGAAAATAATAAATGGAGAATTTTTCAAGGAAAATCCATCATAACGACAGGATACAAAGAAGTAAGAGACCATACCAGCTAGAAGGTGTTATAGTGGCTAATAAAGCTAAAGATCTTCATACTCAAAAAGGGATTTACCATGAATCTATGGCATAGGAGATGTGGGAGAAAAGTCCATCCAAATTCTTCAAGAAAAAGATATAATTAAAGGTAATGCCCAAGATCATTTACCTCTATGTGAACATTTCTTAAATAAGAAACAACATTGAATAAGATTTTATTGATTGAAATACATTTACATTTGTGTTTTAGAAAATATATTTTAAAACTATATCCATAAAGAAAAGTTCTTTTATTTTGGTCAATTAGTTATTATATGGAAGGTAACGTTTATCTTCCATCTTAAATATACTTAATTTTAAAAGAAGTACCACTTTCATTTTGTTATCTTTAATGTTCTCGGCTATTCATATGCAATTTTAAGTTTATTTAAAAAATGCATTAGGTAATAAAAATGGAAAATTTGAATGGCAAAGAAAACGTTAAAACATAAATAAAATAATGTAAACGGCAGTTTGAAACTCCAGACAGGTCCTTTTATAAATAGGTGCCTTCTCTGAGCACCAGGTATCCAATGCCAATGCAACTAGCTAGCTCTTTGAGATCTACAGCAGCAGCAGCAGCAATGGCGAACATTTGTGCAAAAGCTTTGTGTGCCCTGGTCTTTCTTACGGCAGCGACGGTTGTCGTTTCAAGCCCGAACGAGTTCTTTCCTGCTCATGAGCAGGCACCGCTGAGGTCCGCCTGCAATGGAACGCTGCCTCCGGAGTTCTGCGTCTTGGAAAAAGTTGTTCTGGATCTTTACATCCAAGAATCCAACAAGCTCTCCGAGCTCGTGGCACAGATCGGCCACCATCGATGGGCTCTGAATCAGCAACAACGTCACGCCGTGGATGACTGCATGCAGCTCTTCCACATCACTCTTTCGGAGCTCTCGGACACATTTTCCAGTNACTAAGACTCTGAGAATGTCGCTCGCCCTTGTCAAGAACATAACCGTCGTCGTCGACGGAAAATCCCGCCACGTTGCCGAGAAACCACCGTCGTCTTCTTATCAGCGGAGGAGATTGTTTCCTGAATGTGCGCCTGAGTGGCTTTCTGTGAAGAAGAAGCTGCGGTTCCTGCAGCAGGACGACGATGGTAGTATTACTCCGGCGGAGGACGACGTTGTGAAAGTGGCTCAAGATGGTACTGGCAATTTTTCGAGCATTACTGATGCCATCAATGCGGCCCCTAATAACAGCGCAGATGTGCATATCATCTACGTGAAAGCGGGAGTTTACCAGGAGTATGTTTTGGTGCCCAATTCTAAGACGAATATTATGCTCGTCGGCGCCGGAGCCAATGTCACCGTTATCACCGGCAACCGCAGTGTCGGCGGCAACTTCACCACATTCGGCTCTGCCACCTTCGGTATGTGTCCAATTACCGTATCCATTTTCTGCTGTTCTGCGGTTTCTTTCTTAAGGAAAGTCACAGGGTATGAGAGCCAATGTCTGTGTTTCCCTAATTCACTTTTTGTTTTGTTTTCTTTGGGCATTGTTTCTTTCTGACTGTAATTATCCGTGAAGTTTCTTTCTAACTGTAGTTATCAATGAAGTTTCTTTCCGTCTTGGCCTCTTGGGGTTGCTTTTTCTTGTTCCATGTTTCCCCTGTTTGTCCTTCTTGTCACGGTTTTCTGAAGCGCATTTGGAACCCATGGATGAATTTTGAGTTTCTGCTGCTGCTTTTTCGCAGGGTTCTTCTATTGGGTTTTTGTTTGCATGGATGCTAACGTCTTGTAACGGATTCTTTATGGTTCAGACGATCCTATTTCTCTCTTGGTTTCGATTGGTTTGATTGCATTGAATAAGTTCCTTCATGATTGCACGTTTTACTTTGTCAGTAACATGGTGTTCGCTCGGTTAGAACCTGCATGGAATAAGTTGTTTCACGGCATTGAATAAGTTCCTTCATGATTGCACGTTTTACTTTGTCAGTAACATGATTGCACGTTAGAACCTGCATTGAATAAGTTGTTTCACTTCTTTTATTTGTGGGTTTCATTTCATAATACATCTTCAACCTGATTGCTGCAATCTAATCATGCTTCTTGGTTGATTCGTAGCCGATGGAAGTGGCAGATCCCTATCTTCAGAACATAGCATAATTTGTATTCTTATCCATAAATTGTGTATTGATATGCTTTTAACCGTGATTGTGTGAACTGCAGCGGCGGTGGGACATGGTTTCATGGCAAGGGACATAACCTTCGAGAATACGGCAGGGCCGGAGAATCATCAAGCAGTGGCTCTGCGTGTAAGCTCTGATTTGTCGGCCTTCTATCGCTGCGCATTCAAGGGATACCAGGACACCCTTTACGTCCACTCCCTGCGCCAATTTTACCGCGAATGCGACGTCTACGGCACCGTTGACTTCATCTTCGGCAACGCCGCGGCGGTGTTCCAGAGGTGCAATCTCTACGCAAGAAAACCGCTTCCGAGCCAGAGCGACCTGTACACAGCTCAGGGCCGACACGACCCGAATCAGAACACCGGAATCTGCATCCAAAAATGCATTCTCACGCTGGATCCTTCTCTCAGCGCCACCACGGAACACAGAGAAAGCTTCAACGTATTTCTGGGTCGCCCATGGCGGAAATACTCGCGGACGGTCGTGCTGCAGTCGTTTATTCATGGCGTGGTGGATCCGAGGGGTTGGCAGCCATGGTCATCCGAAGACGAGAAGCGTCTGTCTACTCTGTACTTCGGTGAATTCATGAATTTCGGACCGGGTGCCGGCACCGCAGCACGCGTGAAATGGCGTGGTTACCATGTTATGAACGCCTCGGACGCCTTTCAGTTCACTGTCGCCAATTTCATCGGAGGTGATTGGTGGATCCAATCTGTGCCCTTTGATACAGGCCTCTGATTTTGACTTTTCTGGCTCAGTTATATTCCCTTTTAAGGTTGATGATGCTTTATTTTATCGAAGTCAAGTAAGCGAAGGCTCCATGGTGATGAGATTGGTCATTGTCATAGTTTGAGTGTATATTTACAGATTTGTAATTAATATTAGCAAAAGAATTTATTCTTCAAAGGATAGATAGATGATGTATATTGCCCTTTGGCAGCGTTTTTAACAGTTTTATACTGTTGTCATTCGCTTGTCTTTGCTGATTACTGAACTCTGTGGCCATTATTACTGAAGAAATTCTCGCTGTAAAGTTAGTAAATATGTAGCTTCATAGTCATCCTTTCGAAGGAAACAGTAAAATAAACTACTGATGAAAAATTTTACTACGCAGACTTTGCTTTTCATGCGAGCTACGAATTATCTGCTGTTTTGTGTTTGAGAGTCGCTACGTTTCGATTTTCGATCGCATCATCTTAAATTATCATTGTTAATTACGATGTTCTGCGGTGAGCCGGTCTCCAAAACTTGCATTGCAACCAAATTCAACGCAATGCTACTTGTCTGTAGGACAAATTCAACGCAATCCTACTTGTCTGTAGGACGTGGGTAACTAACAGATGCACCGTCAACGTCCTTTATATGATATAAAATTGTGTATTACACTGCATGGCGAGCTTTGAGTTTTCTTTTCCATTTATTTATTGATTATTGACATCAACTTACGCGCATGGAGCTTCTATCATCAAAGTTCATTTTTTGCAGGTTGCCGACTCACCCGCAACTTACAATGTTATTAACGTAATGAAAAGAGTTCTACTTAGTTCCATGCATGGACATTAAAAGAATAATGACTTCCTCCCACATATTCTTTATCGTATAACTACTTTACCCACGCAATTCAAGAGCTTTTCTAACTCAAACATTTATATTTTGGATTCACCGCCTCAACCTCTCCTCAATATCAATGACAGTCATTGGATATACTTCAAATCTACCAGGTTTATATCAAATTAATTTCAATCTCTTCATTTCATCCTTAATAAAAAACTTCTAATATTTGGTAGAATTTTTATAAAACATAGGAACGTTATTATTTGTCGGACACAAATTTCTCCAAAAATTTCCAAAAAAATAAATAAATTTCAACATCTCATTCCTTTACGTAGATAAGAAATCAGTGGAAGCATCTAAACCTATGTTACGATGAAAATATCAGCATAGATGTCACCATGAATGTTATGCCTTTTAACAAGACTACCTCAAACTGAATTTTTCTCATATTTGTTACTAACAAAAATTAGATAGTAAATTTAGGAAATTTTACATGCATAACTAAACAATGATGATCTAGAAGCCAAAACAATCTGACCAGTGGAATAGTGCATCAGATGGATAACACAGCACATCCAACCAAACACAGAGCTCAATAAATCAGATGCCAGGCCATTTGTCCATAACCTTCCCTTCTCGCCAATAAATTCGCAACCCACATGGTAAATTTCCCTGTTCATTCTTCTTCTAGGTATCTACTGCTGAAGAATATTGTTCATAATTCACCTCATTTGTGTTACAAAAGACTGGACTTCACACGAGATTTAAAAATATAATCTATATTCTGTGGTCAGAGACTTTAAAAAATGATAATCAACATAACATTCTTTGCAGTTAAACAAGATGTCCAGAAGCCCCATACCTTTCACAGAGTGATGGATTTTTTATTTAATCATTCACCTCTTCTGTGTGTTGCAATGAGAAATTCTTTTCTCCATCACTCAACTTCTCCATATCCTGTGGAGATGGACTCAAATCATGATTCACTTTCAATGCATTTTGTATTGATGGATTATTTTCTTCAATCATCAACTCTACACTTTGCCCACCCAACCGGACCTTTTTCTGCATTCTTCTCCGTATCCTTTGTTGAAGAATTTTCTTTTCACCCTTGCTATGCTTATCCTTTAAAGAATTTTCGAGATGACTGGGCCAGAAACCACACTGGAATCATACTAAATGGAATGTATCAGTATACCAAACACAAAATTTATATTTATCACAATCTGGTTTCGTAGATCCTCAATTTTACTAATAGGATTGACAAATCTGATATATGGGAAGCATGTTTCATATGTACCTCTATTATTACTGACAGGTAAACTAACATATCATGAGCATTGCAACTGAACATTTGACGAAAGGGTTGAAACGACGACCTGTTTTCTCCAAACAAGTATTAACACAAGTTAATATCATGCAAAACTTACTCACTGAGAATTTAAAAATGGTACAAATATTTTCATTACCATCTTTAGCATTAACAGCACAGGTATTAATGTTTGACGAAGTTGGCTGTCTCCTTGACGGGGGAGCTGTACAATTACGGGAACAAAATGTTATATTATTGAGATTTTTTAAAAACTACCATCATTTTATTCATAATTCAGACTTTCTGGAAATTCATAATATTTGCTACACATTTATATTAATTAAAATATATGCTGCAACTTGGAAATTTTTCATACGCACCTGCAACTTTACTGATGGTTAATCCAACATATCATGGAAATTGTTTTTGCATTGATGCACTTGGATGTTCTAACTGCAGGTTGCATATCATATTCGATTCTCGGCAATATTTAAATCATTATTCATCTTGCTTCTCTTTGCAGATGATATGGCCTGGATTGTAAAATCAACTACAAGATTAAATTATATGCTTCAAATTCTCCATGACTACTACAACCATTCTGGTATGAAAGTTAATATTGATAAGACTAAAATTCTAATTTGTGGTAATAGAAATAGAAATTACAATTTTTTCCTTGGGAAAAAAAAACTTGATATAAATGAATCTTATAGACATATGGGAGTTAAATTTGCCAATAATTATAGTTGGAATACCCTTATTGCTCAAAGGGTTTCAAGTGGCATGCAAGCTCTATTTGCTCTAAGAAATAATTGTAGCAGGAAACAAATTTTGGCATGGGAGATCATAAAGAAACTTTTTCGTAGTCTTGTCCAACTTGTATTATTATATGGGTGTGTTGCATAGGGACCTTCTTTTTCTATAAAGAATTGGAAAAAATTAGAGCATGTTTAAAAACAGTTTCTTGGATGTGAATTTCAAGTGAAAATGCAAACTTCTTATGATATCTTACTTTTAGAAGCAATTTTGCTTCCTCTTGAAGTTGAAGCATTTTGTCAATTTATTGCTTATACTCAAAAGTTAAGTCACATGAAGGAAGTTAATTAAGGAGATAATGAATGCTACACAAGAAAATGGGTTGTTGCATCAAGGAAAATTATCACTTCAATCATGGAATATTATAATAGAAGATCTTCCTTTAAACAAAAGGTTCTTCTAGAAAACTATATAAGAAAAAGTCTTGGCTAAAGTTTGGTTTAACACATCAGAAAAAAAGCATTTTTATTTACATTTTGTTAGAGGAGGTTTGTTATCTAGTACTTAAAAATATCTATTCTAAGCTATTCCTATTTATTTAAGAAATCAAATTTCTCTAGCAAGAATAAGCTCTCATCATCTTCTTATTGAAACAGGTTGTTAGATCAATTTACCAAGAGAAAAGCATATTTGCAGACTGTACAAACAAAGCATAGAAGATGAAGAACATATTCTTTTTTTTATTTTTCCCATCTTTGGCCCATATTCGAATGAATTATTCTATTGCTTGTAATCTGCTGATTGTTTTTTTCAAATTGACTCTATCTGCTTGGAGCATCACATTAATGATATTTTCAACTTTCTTCAAAAATATTTTGAGGCCTTGTAACCATCCAACAAATCCTTTGTGATTTCCTGGACATAATAAAATTTTCACTTTCCAGTTTCATTTTAGAAAATGAAATAAATGGAAATTATTTTGAGGATACATCAAACATGCATCATTCAAGAAAAACTATAACAAACAAATGTATGAAATAATAAAACAAAAAACAACCATTCATATGATCATCAAAATATTCATAAAATACTGATTGCATTCGCTTCAAAGATCCTCTAGTATGATTGGGAGACAACAACCAAACTAACTACATTCATATGAAGACACGAGAAAATAAAGGAACTAGTCAATGCAGCAAATATGAGACGCCAAACAGAAAAGAGAAAAGAATTTCACAATTTTTGCCATAAGAATTGCACAGAGGTTTTATCAATCTCAACCACACAGTATTTACTCAAATGATTTCTGCATGGCTTCTATAGTTGCATAGCCATGGATGTAGTTTAGCCAAAATTTCAAATTGAAGCCAGAGATTTGACTTTACTATTTACTTTTGCAGGATAATGAACCAAAAATATGTCAGAAGATGTTTCTTGGTGTAAGTTATTTGCAAATAATCTAGAGGTACTTGATAGGAGTGATGGTAAGGTACTCATTTCTCATGTCGTAAGGCTTGGGCTCAAGTTTATGCACAGCCACTTGAAAAAAGGTGAGGCCTTTACTCATCTACTAGCCCTCCTGGGACCCCGCTTAGCAGGATGAGCATTAGGCCTCTAGGTGATGATCTTAGAGTTACTTGATAACTAAATGATATCACTCAAAAATATGATGGTACAATGAATAAATAATGGAGGACTAAAGATAAGTGTGGAGATAACACAATTGTGAAAGGCGCAAGTACACAAAGTTGTTTTTCCTTGCCTCGGATCAATCATGCAAAATGATGAAAATATTGAAAAAAATATGAGTAATATAGTTAAATTTGGATGGACAAAATGGAGGAAAGAATCATTAAATAATGATTTACAAAAAAACACTGAACGATGCAATATTATATGGATGAAGTGGAATGCCATTTTAAAGGCATTTCAAAGAGCAAATATAGGTAGAATGCAAATGCTAATAGGAACAATCAGAATGGAAATTTAAAGAAAATGATAAAACGCAAATAGATTATTTTAGAGACAGTTTAGAGACTTTATTTCTAAAAGAGAAGAGAAATAAGGTTTGACAATCATGTTAAATATAGAAAAAAAAAACAAAGGCTTAATCTTGATGAAAGAAAACCAATTGAGATAGACCAAAGAAGTCATTGACAGAAATAGTTACAGGAGACACAATAGACTAAAAAGCAACTAATTAGTTAGTCTTGACTGACAAGAATGAATAAAGGTAACTAATAAATTCAATTTCAATAAATGAGACAATGATTATGACAATGATGATGCCATAAAAGTTTGTTTAAAAGCAACTTAGAGCTTCCACAATGTCAATGCTATAATTAATGAAATATTAAAATTAAATGCCAAAGTTGTTTTACCACTTGTGATTTGTATAAAATATCAGGGATCTACACTTAGCCCGTACTTATTTGTCATTATTATGGATGAAT
This sequence comes from Gnetum montanum, assembly GCA_015680685.1. NCBI lineage: Eukaryota > Viridiplantae > Streptophyta > Gnetopsida > Gnetales > Gnetaceae > Gnetum > Gnetum montanum. The sequence goes on from MNCI01011315.1 coordinate 37,657, forward strand.
TAACAAATAAAATACAAGATGAAGTCCCTTGGTGTATGCTTTTTGCAAATGATATTATGTTGGGGGATACCACTTCAGAAAATACTGCTTCTGAGATGGATAAGTGGGAGACATGCTCTAAAATCAAAAGGCTTAAAAATTAGCATAAGAATGAACGTATGGAATGCAATTTCAATAAAAACATAAATACTGGTGACATAAGACTAATAATTCAAGGCCAAAAAGTCCCTCATTACAACTAGTTCCACTACATAGGATCAATGCTCCAAGAACATGGTGAAACTGATAAAGATATAAGAAATAGAATTGATGTATGATGGTCAAAATGGAGACAGGCTAGTGGTGTTCTATGTGATATAAGAATACCAATAAAACTAAATGGAGAATTTTAGAAGAGAGCAATAAAGCCTGCTATCTTATATGGTGCTAAATATTGAGCAGTACAGAAGAGGCATGAACAACAACAGATTAGTATGGCAAAAATGAGAATGCTTAGATCGATGTAACACGTGACCAGAAGAGATAAGCTGCACAACATAGACATTAGAGAAAGACTTAGAGTGGCTTCTATTTTAAATAAGTTACAAGAATAATGGCTTAGATGTTTTGAGCTTGTGCAAAGAAGATCAGACAATGAGCTAATAAGAAATGGTAGCTTGCTACATCAATGTTCTAAGAAAGCCACCAAAAAGAGGACCAAACAAAACATGGGAAAAAATTGATCAAAGATTATTTGAAAAAATTGCAAATAAATAAAGATGTAGCCCTTCATAGAAACAAATGGTGAAAAAGAACCCATGTAGCTAACCCCATTTTGTTTGGACAAGGCTAGGATAATGATGAATAACATTCAGAGCTTGAACTTTNCGGACAAGGCTAGGATAATGATGAATAACATTCAGAGCTTGAACTTTTGTAAGAAGAGGAATTTAGGGTCTTGTCTTCATATATTTCTAGTCGAACAAAATGATAGTCTTTCTTATAACAACGAACCAAAACATATCACTTTTGCACAACAGAATGCCATCTGGTTCATCTTCATCCATGAGAAAAAAAAATTAAAAACGCAAGCCATCGTACATGAAAACGTAAATGAGGATTACCTAAATTTTAAAAGACACCCTATAGTCAGCCGGGTTGTTCGAGAACAAAGCATTGAAATATTTAAGCAGCTAAGAAAAGCTCCATGAAGGAGTAGCATGGGGAATTAATCTTCATTCTACTGCCAGAAGCCCTGACTGAATGAATGAATCTGGATATATCTGATTTTGTTAAGAAACACGCCTGAAAGAACTACAATTTTGCTTGAGCGCACGGTATTTTGAACAGAAATGAGAATCTAGACTTTCAAAATGGTACTGTCCTTACGTTTTAAAGATACCCAACCTACTGCTCTTTAAAGGCCGCAGTGACCATATTCTATCAATGATAAAATCAATTTTTACAGTCCCAATAAGAAAATAGATAAAGCTAAACACCCATATTTGGTGTAAACCAGCAAACCCAAAATCGAAGGAGACTGCCAAACAGAATCAGCAGATAAAAACCCAGAACAAATTTACAGACCACAAACGGAAATATACTGAGAGATAGCATTCATTCTGACCTGTCCCTATTTCCGAAAGTGCGACCACGGAGACTGAAGAAGTTTTGGAAGAGTGATTAATTTGAGCTGAAGTTACAAAGTGCAGAGTATTGTTCTGCGACTTCTGGCGGCAACGTAACATCCGTTGCGAACAAATTGCAGAGCAAGCCTCGACTTAAGATGCTAGAGGGTCCTAAGCGAGAAATTGGATACTAAAATTTGATAAGCAAAGCTTTGCATCTCCATGCGGTATAAAGCATACCTGTTTGTTCATTAATGCACTATTCCTCCTTCCGTATGCTTCGCCGAATGCCTTCGCATTAAGCTATCTTTAATTACAGCAGATCTAGTGAAATAACAAAACGGCATCATAGAGCAGACAGTCTTTTATTTCTGCCTGAGTTTTTTTTATAAATTTTTTTAAAAAGTTTTAGTCACATTTACCCTTCATCCTCATAGAATATATTCAATAGCAACATGTGCACTCCGTACACGGATTTACTTAGGCAAAGATAAAAGAGACTCAAGTTTGGAAACACAACCTTTATTTACACACTATGATTAATGTGACTCATTACAAAAGCATTTTATCAAAAGGAGAATGTGACTCATTATAAAATCATTTTATCAAAACGCTACTCCATAGTTGCCATGTTGGCGAAGATTGAAATTACATTTATTAAATACACATTTTATTAAAAAAACATTATTATTATCTATTTTAGCCAAATCTTTTCCATGATAAAGTTATACTATACAAGCAAAAAACTTAGGCATTACCCTAAAAAAGAAAATAAAAACACCTTCCAAGGGGCTAAAGGAAACCTTGGCCATTGGTTAGAGGAGCATATTCACACATCAATCACATATTTCTAATCTCATAACCAATGCTAATTTCATCATAGGGGTACTTTCAAGCATAGGTTACATGTCTTTCGAGACTCATGATGAAACTAGTCAAAGAGACCATGAGATTCTTGGAAATAGCCTATCTTCATACCTAGTTTACATGTCTTTTCAATGGTACCTTAAGAACAAATTCTTTTTAGAATTAATTAGTTAATTATTTTGTTACCCTTGCTATAAGATTACCTTTTAGCACAGGTCACATGCCTTTCTAGTGATGTGACAAGGGAATAGTTATATATTTTGATATTGACTTTAAGTTTTAATGTGTGTCTAGTAGTTTGTAGGCATAGAAAAAGTCAAAGAAAATTACATGATCACATGAGTACTATATATTATTTGAAATTCCAACCTTGTTGGTTGTACATGAGCACATGAGTACTATATATTCTTTGAAATTACAACCTTGTTAGTTGTACATGATCACATGAGACGTACATTATTTAAAATTCTAACCTTGTTGGCTGTACATGATCATATGAGTAATATATATTATTTAAAATTCCAACATTGTTGGTAGATCACAACACTATAAAGGGTGTTGAAACCCTAAAGAAGCAAAACATAGGTACACCCCAAAAATTTATATAAGTGTATAACTTTGTACGACCTAGTAAAATCAATTACCAAACCTCATTATTATTATTTCCAGGTCACCACCATAGCACATCATATTAGTTGGGTTTAAAATACTAATTTCCAACCATCACAAGGAACTTGTAATGGAATGCAAGATGGGATGACTCGGAAGGAACCTGCCGTGCCATAAGACCAAGAATTGTAATACTGATAGCCAGCTGCGTCCCGAATATGTCCAACACTAAATTATAGTCCAATGACATCCAGATTCAACAGGCAAGCAAGTAGACCCACCATTTTAAATGTGGCACCGGCAACGCAAACGACCGCCGCGTAAGGAAAATTCGGATGGTCGTTCACCAAATTCCACGCACGGTATCCACCACTTGCACTTCCATGGATGGTCCACGTCGTTTACGAATATTTTTCTATGCCCTAAATATTCGGGACCGCAAGGGTTCGTCCCGCAAAGCACTCAAAGGCGCCCCAGGATCATTATTCATGAAAGGTTTGGTGGATGAAAGTTTAATTTTCTTCGAGTGGATGTACCTTTTTAAAGTCTTACACTTCTAGAAACAATCATCTGGGTTCTTCTAGAAACAATCATCTGGGTTCTTCCATTGTAATAATAATACAGAAACACAAGAGTGAAAGGTAAAAGGGTTGTCACTTGATGGGATCTGAAAAAGTAGCGGATAGATAATTGGATAGAGAAAGTTTAGCCTTTTTCTTTTTAACTAAAACTCGGGCTTTACCATGGTAAAGGAAAGCGTTCCTACAAGATCATAAGAAGATACTTTATTCCTTATATTTAGCAAAAGACAAAGTTATTGTAAGAGTTAGTTAACATAGTTAAGCTTGCGAGGCCTCAAAAGGTTTAATAACTTTCCAAAAAGAAAATTATTATTAAGAAACTTGTTCAAATGTTTCAATTTTATCAAGTTTGATGTGTTATTGAAGGTAGATTACCAAGCTCCTTTGGAAATTCTCCTAAAAACTTTTTCCCTCCCATCAAAATTCTTCAAGGTCCATAACTGCTCAAGTGAGTTGGTATTCTTCCATGTAGATGATTTCATTTTAGCTTAAAGATACGTCAGATTTTTAATGAGTTTGGCAATTTGCAAGTACTTCAAGAGGAATTTCTTTCAAAATTGGCATAAAGACCTACAATTTTATGTCACTTCCAACTCCCAATGGTGAAAATCTATAAGAGACCCATGATATTACTAGGAAGAAGTTACCTAGAAGAGATCAGAGATAAAAATCCTTGATAAAGCAAGAACATACTTAACACAGTGCCTAATAGTATCCATTGCTCTTTGGTTAAAAGTGTAAATTGTTAGAGTAATGTCTTAAAGTTGAAATAAGAATATGGCATAAATTTTCATACCACCGATGATTGTAAATTATGCAAAGGTGGTAAAATTGAGGATGAGAAATATGTTTATGTACCATCCACAAAGAAAGTGGAACATTGATGTAAAATCATTTTTTTTTAATTTTTCAAAACTATGCTAGTTATTTTAGCTCATTACATTGAAATGTATTTGAAACTCATTTCCATGGTAGAAATGTGTCTAATGGATATACTAGGTTTTCTTTAATGTAATAAAATTTCTCAATTTAAGTTTTATATATGCCTTGTTTTTTAAATTTTCCATCATGATTATAGATGAAGGCTCCTTCAATCTCTTGATGGCTAGTAATATCTTACTAAATACACTCCATTATAACACCATGGCTTATTCTTTGATTAACATGAGAAAATTAGCTTAATGAAATGCAACAAAAGTATTCCCATCATACTTTTAATAAGTTTAATATTTCTCTAGATGAAATTGGTTCTTGACTTGTTGATTGGATACTTGACTAGGGTTGATTCCTAATTAGCAATCTTCAACTTGCGAATACAAATTTCTTCTCACCTAGTAATGTTTACACTACAATAGGATGTATAACTACACTTGAATAAGCATAGTCTAGTCTATGCTAAATTTAATCCAAAATGTAAATGGGATGATTTTGTGGGAAAGATGTCTATGTAGATAGGTTTTAATTTTTAGCATTGGCACTCAGAGAGTGATGCATTATCACTTATGGAACACCTAATGCTTTTTACCATTATGAATGTTTTGAAGTGTTTTAAAAATTTTCCTATTTTATTCTTGTGAAATATGTGGTTTGTATGTCTAATAGTATATTTTGAAAGTAATAAATGGTTTGATTATAATTATACTTTGTTTTTGTTGTTACCTTAATCATAACCAAAAGTATCCTCAATCTTTGTAAAGCATGCCTATAAGAGAAGGCACATATCAAACCTATAACCTCTCTTTTGAGAGATGAGTGTCATGACTAGTGCACTACACCCTTAGGTGTAAGAAAATATTAATTTTACTTTAGGAAATTTAAGCTCTTTTATAAATTTTACATGCTACAAGATGGACCTTTTCCTTCAATGCATGTATTATTGTTATATAATGATCCCATGTTTTCAACATCATATCTAAGAGCTCATTCCCAGTATCATTATATATAGTCACTAGCAAATTTTTTTTCTCAAATTTATTAAAGATTGTAAATAATGAAAAAGTACACATAAAAAACCTATCAATTTGCAATTTAGTAACTTCTTATTTGATACGATGGAACATAGATCAACAATAATATGTATTTTTTATACGATGGAACATATATCAACAATAATATGTATTTTTTAGCCAAGACAACTTAGGTGGTAGCAAAATAATATGTATTCTTACCATGTAAAAACTAAAATAATTGAAAGACGCAACATTGAAATCAAATATCTTAAGTTTTTATTCACATACAGATAGCATAAAACGCCGTCTTAAATAAAAACCCAGCAAGAATTTCATCCACAAAAATCCTGGAATTTTTCCACCAATAAATTCTACAAATTAAGCGGCTTTTATTTACATGTCGGCCTTGTGTGAACGTGTCATGACAATGGCGGATGTTTACACCTCAACTACATTCCACCCTTTGATAAAAGATTTTATCCAAGACTAGAAGGCCCACTTACAGATTTGATGTATTTCGTTTGCATCTTCCGCCAAAGCCAAGCTTTGGTTACCGAGTGTCCATACAGCTAAATAACCTAAAAAGCAGACCTTTGGCTAGACATGTGGCTATGACAACGCACCATTCGTCACAGGCGGAAAATTAGGAAACTCAGTCCAAAATTCAACAATTGGGCAGGGAAGCACCGCAATTTTCACCAACATTTCCAAAACATTATCGTACAGTCGGTCCGTCGGCATGCATGGCCCACGTGGTTTTAATATTTTCCGGACCCCATTCATGTACACGTCGTTTTAATGCTTTGCAAACCACTTACGTTTACTTTTTCCAACGCTTGCATCTTAATTTGACTGTCGATAGCTCACCGGTCTTACTTTTGCAATGCATGTGGTTAGCCCCAGTATTTAAACACTCGGCGAATTTAAAACACCCATGAATGGGAGGGTTGGTGCGAGTCGCATTCAAATGCTGAGAAACTCACTTTCAGAAAGATTTATTTTTTCATCTAAAACTAAGTATTTTAATAAAAGTCATATTTATCCAGTAGCTTCAGAGACTTTATTACATTTTCATAAAAAATAAAAAAACATCACCATCCAATCGCAAGCGCTGCGGATTTCACATTCACCAGCGGATTTATTTTCACGCTCCGCCGTGATTGCATTTTCCAGACTTCTATGCCCGCAGCCTTCCAAGTTTGAATTTTTGTGGTTGGATTTGCTTTACTTCGAGCGAATCCACATTAACGATCAAAGCTAGCTTCAAGAAAGAGGATAGAAATTTATCTTTTTCTACTCGATCTTTGTTGTTTTTCTTTGGCGAGTCGTGACCAGAGTAACAGCTGGAGTCTCTTATCTGTGGTTGTACCGTGGCCAGTGGAAAAATTCTACACCAGAGTCTTGCAGCGCAAGGGAACCAGAATATTACGAGATCATCGTAAACATGGAATTTGACTGCGTTCCTTCGATGAAGGCATGATACGGTGGTGATACAGATTGCTCAGAGTTGCGCGACTCTAAATAGGCTTCGTTCCAGGGTAACCCAGAAAAAATAGAAGAAAGAATACAACAGTTAATTGGTTTCTATGCCTGTTGCCATGGCCCTGGCGTTAGCGTTGGTGTTGGCATTCCTGCAGATTTTCTCTTCTGCAGGGGCCCAGGGCCAGAATTTCAGCTTCGCGAGCTTCGGCAGCAACAGCAACGACCGGCAGCTCATACTGCAAGACAACGCTAGCATTTCCGCGTCAGAGGGGTACATAGATCTCACAAACTCGAACGCCAGCCGGGGGCCGCTCATCTGGAACATCGGCAGAGTTCTGTACAGTAAGCCGGTCACGCTGTGGCCGGCGTCCTTCAACACAACGTTCACCATCTTCATCGCCAATATCAGCGGCACCAACTTGAGCAACTACGGCGACGGCCTGGCCTTTTGCGTGCGCCCGGACACGAGCCTGCCTCTGCCCAAGAGCTACGGCTCCTTCATGGGCCTCTTCAGTCCCTCCACCAACGGCAACACCACGGAGCAGCTCGCCGTGGAGTTCGACACATACATGAACGAGCAGGGTGATCCCGACAACAACCACGTCGGCATCGACACCAAAAGCATCATCTCCGACTCTGCGCAGAGCCTCACGCCGTTCGGGATCACCCTCAACTCCGGCCGCAGCATCGCCGTCCGCATCTCCTACGACGGCTGGGCACACGTCCTCGCCGTCGAAGCGGCCTACGCCGACAGTCGCCGCGGGGCCGGCGACAGCGCCTCCATTCCGTACGTGCGCGTCCTCAACCGCACCGTGTACATTTCGCAGATCGTGCCGCGCTCGGTCTACATTGGCTTCTCCTCCGCCACGGGGCTCTCCTACGAGACCCACCGCATTTTGAACTGGGAATTCTCGTCGAGGATCTTGCCGGAGTCTTCGCTGCCCAAGGTCTCCCCCACCGCCGGCCGCGGCCGGGGCTCCGGTTCGGGCCTCTCCGTCCCCGCCAAGGCCGGCATCGTCGTCGGCAGCGTCCTGGCCGCGGCGGTCGTCGCGTATATGTCGCTGTGGATAGCGATAACGAAACGGCGGAAACGCGCCCAGGCGGCGGCGGCGGAACTGGGGATTGCGGAGGTGTCGATGTCGTACGGGCCGCAGCGGTTCAATTACAAGCTTCTCTGCTCCGCGACACGCAACTTCAGCGAGACAGAGCTGCTGGGCAGCGGCGGCTTCGGCAGCGTGTACAGAGGAATCATCGACCCCACAGTGGGTAGGTTCTCCGTGGTGCTCGCCGTGAAGCGGATAGCGCCGGCGTCGAGGCACGGCGAGAGGGGATTCGTGGCGGAGCTGACCAGCATCGGGCGGCTCCGGCATCGCAACCTGGTGCCGCTGCTGGGGTGGTGCCACCACGGCGACGAGCTGCTGCTGGTGTACGAGTACATGCCCAACGGCAGCCTGGACCGGCATATTTTCGCTGGCACAGCCGCGCCGGTGCTGTCGTGGGTGCGCCGGCACAAGGTCCTGGTCGGACTGGCGCCGGCGCTGGTGTACCTGCACGAGGAGTGGGAGCAGCGTGTCATCCACCGCGACGTGAAGCCCAGCAACGTGCTGCTGGACGCCGACTTCAACGCCCGCCTCGGCGACTTCGGCCTGGCCCGGCTCACGGAGCACGGCGAGTCGCGGCAGGCCATCTCCACCGGGTTGGCCGGCACGGTGGGTTACGTGGCGCCCGAGTGCGGGTACACGGGCAAGGCCACGGCGGAGTCGGACTTGTTCAGCTTCGGGATAGTGGCGTTGGAGGTGGCCAGCGGACGCCGCGTGGGCTCCGAGGGAAACCTTGTGGACGTCATCTGGCACCTGCACGGCGAGGGCCGGCTTTCCGAGGCCGCCGACCCTCGGCTTCACGGCGAGTTCGACGCGGAGGAAATGGTGCGGGTGCTGCAGCTGGGACTGGCGTGCTCGCACCCGGACCCAGAGCTGCGGCCCAAAATTCGGCAGGCGCTGCACATCCTGATGAACCCGAGCGAGCCCATGATGGCGCTGCCGCCGACGCGTCCCATGGCCATCTACGTCGTTCTTCCATCGCAGCCATTCTCGTCTTCCGCCGAGGCCGTCTCCTTGGCCTCCGGCAGCGGCGCCGGCGGATCTTGGACTTCTTCCACTCTGCAATACGGAAGGTAACGTAACGTGGTTGGCGCCGCCAATGATGCCGAGTGGCCCCACACCACAGCCATCCGTCTCCTCTTCTTTCCGTATTTGCGTGTGTAAATCAGTAACATTCCTTGGCCACTAACGTCAAAATGGAATGTAAAGATGCAACAAAATGTTCAATATGTAATGACAGTGATTACAATAAATAGTTCGGCTTTTGGTGTGCTGTGGGCGCGAAAGTCGTAATAGGCAATGACGAGGTTCTTTTAACGTGAGGGGCACCCAACGCAGAGTCAAAAATTACTTCGTGTTTACTTTTTTACTTTGCCCTGGAGACCAGGAAACTTGGAGTACCGTAAATACACTTCCACAAAGCTACGTAGATGTACAAAAATGTTGACAGGACGAGTGCATTAGTGCAATTCGCATGAGTGCATCAGGTATTTAATTTTAATTTTCCACATGCCCCTCTAGACAAGGAAACTTGGATAACGACTCTAGCTACTCTCCACATGATAGATGTGACCTACTCGGTGTGTGTCCCACCATAAAACTATTTGATCTTGCGCACTACGAATCGTCAACTCAACCTGACTTGTTACACGAGAGAATGACATAATTTAAATGAGGCAGAGAGCTCTTAGTAAATGATAGAGAGAGTTCTAGATGGTGACTCCACACAACTTAAAGAAGGGAAGTGTCACCAAGGTGAATCGCAGCAACTAATTTTTCTCACCAGGTGATAGTGCTAAGTGCCCCAACTTAGCCAGCTACTCGCAGACGAATGCACAACGATGCTCAAGCTCAACAGAAACACGCTTACAGGAAAACTCTCAACCTTTACTCTCAAAGGAATATGTTATAACACGCTGATGAAGTGCTATATAGTTGATACGTCGACTAGGCCGAGTATACGAGGCCCCGTATACGCGGCCGCGTCGATGCGGGCCCGTCAACGTAGCTTTCCTGCGTCGACGTGGCCCCATTTACGCAGCCGCCTATCCCAGCCTATAAATAAGAGGGCCTTCCGCCTCATTTGGGCATCTTTTAGTTAATTGTAGGGAAGCTCTTGCATTTTGTTTCTGTAGGAGTTAGAATATTTTCCCAGTGCATGCCCGCAGTGTGATGCTTGTAATTGTACGGCACCTTTATTCAAGTGTTACGTACTTGGACGCGCACATGATCAAAAATAAAGATCGAGATTACTTCATCATTGCAGCATTCACTTAGTTTTAATTGTTTATTTGTTATTGTTAATTGGTATTGTTATTTATTGCTTTCTTAGTTAATATTTCTTTATCATCATTTACTATTCTTGTTGTTAAATGCGGAATGAGTACGACTTAATCACGAGCATTTAAGTGTGACTACTTGGTAATCCTTGGTAATCCCAGTAGTAGTCGTGCACGAGGTCCAAGATGTGTATGGATGATTAAGGAATGGATGCTCATCGCACTTAGGTTAGCTTAGACTTCATTTCCTATTGCTCATTAGTTTAATCAATATTATCTTCCATTGTCTCTAGGAGTAGCATTAGTTTAGGATCACATTATACGCCTCACTCTAGACTAAACCATACGTGACAAAGCAATACTAGTCTAGGTGGGAAGACAGCGAACTGCGATCAACGTGTAAGTATCTAGATACCACAACTACCCTGTCCAAGGAGTTTGACCAGATTGTGCGTGAACGCTTGTATTCGTATGGTTGGACATAGGGGTACCTCGCCACTCATCACACGCACAAGAGGTTGCCCAATGTGAGCAGCACCTCCTGCTTTAATAGGCGTGAGTGTACCCGGCCTTGCCAGTGCACTCTCGTGACTAGCGTTACAAACGCATCACTTGCATCTCCAAAGAGTATGCACGTGACCCCTTTGCATGCGCTACATCTAGGTGAACCCAGTTGTAGTCCCCTCACATGCATCGCACCTGGCTTCCTCTAGATGTGCATGCACTACATCTAGGCAACCCCAGTTGTAGTCCCCTAGCATGCATCGCACCTAGCTCCGCCTGGTGGTACCATATGTCTTTCCACACTCCAAGTGTGGATCAATTGTAACTCATGTACGCCTGCACATGAGCCTACGATTGTGGCAACTCAAGAGGCTGTGACAAACCCACCCCCATCAGATGAGTCTGACATCCTTGTCGGGAGTCCTTCCAAGTAGAGTTTGATCACCTCCTTAAACTGCCATAGGGTAACATCACATTCCCATGTGGCATCCTCCTCACTACAGCCCTTTCAACTAGCACACTCGGTGCGATGACTAAGAATTCTCTTAGCCGTTCTTCGAAACTCCTTTCAGATGCCAGGAAGAGCTCTCCTGACTTGATGCCTTGCTACGTCCTCATCCTCATAGAAGGGTTTGAGGAAGCTTACATGAAACGTCGGATGGATTTTCATCTACTTCGATAGTTTCAATTGGTAGGCCACATTGCCCACTCGTTTCACAACCTCAAATGGTCCATCGTACCTCTGAAGAAGGTCTTTGTGATACCGCTTATCAGTAACCTTCTTCTAGATTTGGGGAGTAAATTTTAACAAGACCTTATCCCCTTTGTTGTACTCGACCACCCTCTGATTTTGATTGGCATACTTCTTCATGCACCTCTGCGCCTTAGCTAAGCTATCCTGAACTTGCTCATAAGTTCTTGCTTATCGTGTGTGATGAGTGGCGAGGTACCCCTACACTCATCCATACAAAACAAGCGTAGCACGCGCGATCTGGTCGAACTCCGCAGACTAAATACCTACACGCCCCATGGAACACTTGGGGTTAATCATTCATTATCTTCCCAGACTTGTGTTTGTCACGGTGTATGGTTAAGTAAGTCCGAGGTATATGATTTTTATATCTTTTATGTGTTTTTCTCCTATGCTATTGAGGTGAAGGATTGAGAAACTAACTAACTCTAACTAATGACTAAGTCTAAATTAACTAGCGTCAAAATCCATTCCCACTTACTATACACACCTTGAACTATGCAACTGCGGCTACCAAACGCTAACCGTTACTAGGATCATCACGCGTAACGCACGTGCTCGAAGTCGTCATACTGAGGCACTTAACTAGCCTAAATGTAATGAGCACCCGTTCCTTGACTAGCCGTACACATCCTTATATGCTCGTAATCAAGTCGTACTCATTCCGCATTCTAGGAGTTGAGGGTGAGAGAATCTAATCGCGATGAGCAGTTGATTCCTTGATTAGCTGTACACATTTGTAAATGCTCGTAATCAAGTCGTACTCATGTCGTGCTACTGCAGGGTAGTAAATAACAGGTAAGAAATAACATGTAAGAAATAACAAGTAATAAAATCCCATTCCATGTGTTGGCGACCGTTTGGGACGCGACCGCCAACGAGTGTCCTCGAACAGGATTTAGGTGCCTGCTGGTCTCTGGCTACACCAAGGCCCAGATACCTCCAAATAACTCAGTAGTTAATGTGAGTATGTGTGTGTGCTGTTGCGGCGTGTGGTTGTATGAAATGTGACAATTTTGTTGTGTGTGAACTACAAATGACTTTACTTTAAAGAGATTCAGCCAAATTTGTCCAGTACTGTGAGTTATTGAAAGTTTCCTATTTTGTTCAACTACCTAGTCTACGCGGTCCTTATAATACTTGCTTGTAACAAGTAAAATTTTGCATAAACATTTGAGCACAAATCCGCAAATCTACTCCTAATTTTCCCCAGAGAGAGAGAGATAGTTCCACAAGAAAACTAGAAATAGAGCAAGATTCAATGGAAATAGACAGAAAAGAAAAGAAAGCAGAGTTGTGTGAATCTCAAATATTTAAACAAGGTAAAATGACACGAGTAAACACTTCACAATAAAGCTATCCCAAATTCAATATCTATGAATTGTTCAAACTTCCAAGGCTCAACCAAGCAATATCTTCAAGACAATCCTATTGTGCTACCAAAAATCGCTGCGTAAACTACCACGTACGAGACTCCACTTTGACTAGACAATAGATGCCATCGATTGCATTCAAACAGAACCTTTAAAAGACTTGACAATTTCTGATTGAAATAACACGGAAAATCACTTTAAAGATAAAGAAGTTATTCTGGTCCCATCAAAATACCAAAGATTTTCTGAACCCTCTCGGCTACTAAATTGTTCCACGGCGTGACTACAAACAGAGGCTCTCTTCCAACAACCCAATAGCAGTTCCAAAACGTTGCTCAATAATGAAATTTACTACTAAAATGCTCTTAAGGCTTTTATTCACTAGCGCTTCTATGGCAAAATTTTAACAGAAATTTCTATTAGGCAACAAGAACAATAAGAGCAATCTAAAAATCCCAAAATTACTTGCCAAGGATGATACTATCTAAACCACTAGCTAAGCAATTTAAACAAAACAAAAAATGAAATGCATAACTCACAAGACCATGACAAAGAGGCTGAAATCTTTATTCTAGCAAGCCATCTTCTTTACAAATCTTCTTTACTAATCTTCCAAGTGTGATGATGATGCTACTTGATGCTTCCAATCTCCCCTTTCACCTCTTGACCCCTGAAGCCTTTTTATAGGGCTCAAAGGTAGGTAGGGAAGTTACATTTTGAAAATATCTCACCTAACTTCTCTCCCAAGTAACTTGGTTTGCCAATGGGAGATTACTTATTAAATATCCTAGCTAACTTTACTCCTAAGTAATTGAACTATCCAATTAAAAATTTCCTTGCCCAACAAGCTAGGAGATTTTTATCCAACTAGTTAGGTAAGTTACAACAATAATTTTGGATGGTTACAACCACCAAAGAGATAAAAAATGCTAGAATTTAGTTACAAATATAAATAGCCATATGTTCCCTTTCATAAGGTATTTCATTAATATTTCATAACAAAGTATTTTATTGCAGGATTTGACACATGGGCTGATAAGTAGAGATGTAATTTATAATATTTCTAATGTAATCTAATGCAATTTTATTGGGCAATTACTTGTAAGTCTTGCTTAGTAAAATATCTGGTTAATTTAGCTTATTTTATTTTCAAATTCCTAAATGAAATATCCCTAAGTTATAATGATGTTAGGAAAATCTAATTTAATCTTCCCCCTTTTTAAAGTAGCGGTGATTAACTTTATGCGATTCAAAAACTCGGAATACTGAAAATACGAGCCCGAAGGCGAAGCCATAGATCTTGCAACCAAATTCTTGACCGAAGACGTTTCAGCAACTGCCTCTGCGGGAGAATGCCCTGCCGCCGGACTTGGAAACACCACCATGTGTTCTGCCTAGATCTACAACCGTCCTCTGGAAATACCGGTAATTTTGATGTCACGGTTCTGCACGTTCGGTTATCCTCCTACCATGGTAGCCTGCGCTCAACTCGGCGGGAAAAAGGCAGTTCAAAGGCCAGATTGTTTTGATGCCCGCGGCCAATGCACGAAATCTGTAGCAACAATGGTGATCTAGAATGGTCTTTGATGCTAAGGGTTTTGGGTCTCTGTACAGCGACTGTTCCGAATTTCCGTCAGTTGAAGCATTGAACTTGTTGGCCAATCAGCAATACTGCAGGAATAGGGCTTTTAGCTTTTGATATATTTTTTTGATTTAAAATATACCCAAGATTACACGCATTTTTGTTCCTTTCTTCCGGTGCTGAGCTAAGTAAAATTTTGTTTATGAGGCAAATTGCTCATTTTTCCTTTCTGCAAATGAATGTGCAGATGCCGTTTTAGCCGCCCCTTCTTGCTTGCGTACGCTGGTCCTCCGTTGTCTGATGTGCACTTGCCTTTAGATCTTATTCTTGTGTTAAATTTGTTTACATTATGCAGGTTTGAAGATTGGTTCGTTTTTGCATCCAGCGTTGGCCATTATTTTCCCTGATTTCCTGAGTTGCGTTTTTCTTGCCTCCTTCGTATGCAGGGCATTATGATAGCCAATCTAATTTCTAAACCTGACCCTTAGTTAATCCAATTTAAATAATCCGATAATACATTGTCAACTTTAACAGGGAGTGTATCCTTTAACAGCAAAGAATCTGATCCTTAATCTTCTGATTTTGCTTCCATACAACTTAACAACCAAACACTTCACATATTGGCTTGTTTTCTGTTAACTCACCATACTAAACTTCTTCATTTGTGTTATCCTTAAAAAAAAAATATTCCAACTATTCCATGCAATGGCTAAATGTGCCAACACCATGCACTGCAAGGTTTATCCACAAAGCTCGTCTTTATTGCCATACACAACTTGTGTTTAGGTACAATGTTGCTCGAATAAAGATTCGTCCACTTGGGGACTCCTACTATGGGCACATGGAGAATATTCTATCTTTGGAGTGATCAATCTACCAGAGTTTCCCTACTTCTAGCCTAGGATGGGAAATAAAGGGAGTGCCGCCTCTTATTTATAGATTTGGTAGCGGCCCGCAATATTGTGTACGCAATATCGTGACTCATGCGAATTGCGTCTCATCATACCCCCATGACTGAATGAAAACTCATCCTCGAGTTCCTTACAATAATATCAGGAAGGTATGGAATTATTGAGGGAAATGGAACTAATGGGATGACATGTGAACGGATCATCATTACAAGACTTGACAAAACTAGTGTTCATGACAACAAGGGTGAACACCTTATTACAATGACATCAGGCCTTTGTTGGCAGCTGAGAAAGAGAGAGAGATAGAAGTGTTGTTGCTGCCAATGCCAAGATTGCATCTTTATTGTCCATCCATAAGCATACCATCGATCTTGCTCCTTGCATAGTTGCTTCAACGCTGCTCCATTCCAAGTGTTTACTCTAGATCCAATTCGTTGTTTGTATGATCGCCATTTGCACACACAACACAATCTTATATTAGCAAGGGTAAATGAATCATCATGTAATTGATACCTTGCTTCAGTGTAAGTTCATTGGCTAGGTTGTGGTATGGCTGATATGGATCAAGAGATATAGTAATGATGACTACCGAAGGTGTAGGGGTTAGGAAGAAAATCAAAAAATCTGGGGCTAGGAGAAAGTCGAAAAAATCGGGCCCCATACCCCCATGACTAATCGTGAACCTCTGGTAGCGTTAGAATGGAGAAAGAAAAGGAGTAAGAAAGATAGATAAAAAGGGACAACTGAAAACATCAGTAAAATGGATGTCAAGATGGTAATGAATAAAATAAAATTAATTGCAAAATATTAAGGAAAAGAAGTTAATGGATGCTCCAAATAAGAATGTCAGTGGGTCCTCCCCAAAGCAGGCTCATGCCCTTAATGCCCTGACAAACCCACATTCAAAGAGTTCGTAGGCTTTGGAAATGGCATTTGGAACAAGAGTTAAAGTCTTAACCGCAAGAATTTACGAAAAATAAAATAATGCATCAACCAAAATATATACACTAATGATACAACCAGAAATGAGGTGGATAATGGAGATAAGGATGGAGAGAAGAAAATAGAATGGAATCCCAAGAACAAGGTGGTGTACAGCCCCTTGTGGAGTTCATGATTAATGTGACTTAGCAATTCTCATTCCAACTCCAGCCTCAAACCAACCACATCCAGTGACTTCACATCAATGCATTCGACCAAACCATCCACTTGGATAACAAGGATGCATCTCCAAAGAGCCACCACCATTCCGACGAAACAAATGAGAGAATGAAAAGCGAGAAGGGCCTTAGTTAGAGGGAACATTTTTGGTTCCATAACCAGTGCTTGTAGCCCAAGTTTATTCGTCTCAGGGGTGTGCTTTGAATTCTCACTTTGTTTTTTTTTTTGCTGCGTGAGAACCACACCATGCAAGGACTTCTTATTTTTATTGACTCAACTTTCGATAATTGGGTAACATCGGAATGGCAAGAAAAACTCAAAAAGAAAACATCCAAGCACCCAAGAGAATAGCCAACACAAAAGCATCAAGTTCCCTTGAAGTCAGACCCTTTTCAATCCTTGAGTCCTTCCTTAGTTTGAGAAATACTCGGTCACTGATTCGTTAAAGTTCTTATTAAAAAGGAGACTGTACATTTCCAAGCCGAGAGAGACCATAGAGTGTTGTGGATGGATGGATGAAGTGACCTCATTGCTTGCCATATCAAAATAAACATACCTTAGCATCAACATTATGACTTAAAGGTAAAAACCAAACATTAGCAATCAATATGAAAACAGTTCATACCATCATTCCGAACACTTATTGGGTGACGAACTTACAAGGTGGATCACACACACACACACACAAAATGGAAAAAGTATAACAATGTTGTAAAACAAAAATAAGAAAAGTTAAAGAAATTTGCAATACAAAAAATAGAAACGTTAAAGAAATTTGTAAAACAAAAAGGTGTAAGACAAAAACGTTGTAAAACAAAAACGTGTAAAACAAAAATGTAAAAAGAACTGAGGGCCCCATATGATTAGCATAGGTGGCCATCTCCCCCATGACTGAGTTGTAAGGGAGAGATTCGAAATAATGAGCATCTATTTGAATTTCTAAGAAGTGCCCAACTTCTCCCAATTGATGATCTTAGATTAAGGGATAGAAGTTGGCGACGCTCATATTCCAATGTATCTATTCTTTTGTTGTTAGCATGGCTTGTCTCCTCAGTTCATTCCATGCATATTTGTCTGCTTCTTTGAGTAGCTATCAACTATGGGGTGTCTACTACTAGTTGTGTGTTTGCTACATACAGAAATCTTTGTTTCAAAGTTTCAAGAGCACACCTGTTACATGGAGGCATTTCCTCCATGTCATCACCTGATGAATCACTGTATGTGATGCATGTAACTTTCCTCTTCTCGATCTTCCCACAAATGTTTATCTTAGAAGTTTCCAAGGAAAGATCGCAGATCCTAAGGCATGTGTCTACTATACTAAGCCATGCCCTTCCCATTATAATTGGGAAGTCCCCTTCGTTGTTGTTGACTTCGATCACCAGAAAATTAGTTGGGTAAGACCAAACACACACAGTGGTAATGATATCCTCCACTAATCCCAAGGGAATGGTGATGGACTAGTCTGCTAGCTCTAGTTGAATGTTGCTCTTATTGAGTTGGGGCAGGTTCTAGGCGTGATACATCTCTTGTGAAATTAAGTTAACTCCGGAACCTGAGTCAAGAAGAGCCCTATGTGGTTCATTTCTAGTGACTTGTAAATAGATTAAGGGACTCCCAGGGTCAGTTAATTTCTTGGGAAGGTGGCCTACCTTGATCTAGTTAGTTATGGTATGCGTTAACATAACCATATGCGTTAAGCTCTGTTGGACTGAAGGGTGCTCCGAAGTGTTAGATGGTGGAGGAGTGTACATGGGCCCAACCGCTTGTTGCTGTGAGAGTTTGTTTGGGCTTTTGGTTCTGAAGAAGGGTCTCATCTTTTTACAGTTGTCAAAACCAGTAGCAGGTTGAATATTTACAGCTCTCGCAGCATGACATTGCTGCGGTTGAGAAGGAAGTTCCCCTTGCATTGTTGGAGCAGGAGGTGTTATGGGAACTACTGCTGGTGGAAGAGGTGTGGATGGATTTCGAGGATGGTGTGGGTATGGAGTATCTCCCGGAGGAGAAGGAGTCCTTCTAAAGTACTCCCAAACTTGGTAGTGACGGTGGGGAGTTGAGTGACTCATAGAGTCACTTGGAGAAATCGGTTGCTGCACATAATATCCATAAGGGTCAGGCTACCGGTAAGGGTACTAATGTTTCAGCGATGGCATCCCCCATGATTGTGGGTATTGCCACTGCTGATGCTGTCCGATGGGCTGTGGTGGAGTTCTACTTGGATAATACGTTAAGGGTTGGTGGAATTGCCTTTGGTTACCTTGTGGATAAGGTAAC
>MNCI01011315.1:66991-108819 GCA_015680685.1 Gnetum montanum
TCAAGACTTTGTAGCGTAGTGGAATTGATAAGGCAAGGATAATTAGGGGTGGGAGCCTCGAATGAAGAGATGTTCATTGGGGTAACTGAAAAAAGGATTTCATAGTGGTTCTTAAGAAAAGAGAGGATACTATTGTGGTCAGTAATGGTGGTACCATCACTAGAGATTTTATCTATAGAATGCAAAGGGGAAGTAGTATTGAGATACTTAAAAAATTTCTTATAGTGTTCATCTTGAATATTTAACCAAGTGAGTTGACTTTTAGTTAAGGAACTTTGTGCTTGGCACACGTCCTAATGTTGAAAGGCTAGTTGGGCTCTAGCTAGCTCCTCGTGAACTAGAGTGTTGAAAGGATCTTGAGCTAATCTATTAGTGAGATGTTCAATAGTGAGGTGAATGTTGTTGTATTCTTGTCTGGCCTAAGTAGCCACTACCTTACCATATGAATGAGCAAAGTTCTACACTTGACATGAAGCACGATGCCACTAGTGAATCCAACCCACTTGATTTAGGGACCTAGGTTTAGCATTCCAAAGGTTGGATAGAAGAAGTTGGGTAGAATGGGAAGAAAAATAGTTGTTGTGTAGTCAAAAAAGATGGAATTTTTATCTGTTAGGGCTATTGTGAATCTAGATACATATAGAGATAAGAAAATGGTCTAATAAGGTAGCATGGTGATGAACAATAGTAGCAGAGAAGGCTTGCTAGAAAAAAAGGGTGGAAAAATAGAACCTATCTAACCTGCTATAGGTGCGAGCCTGCCTAAGATGGAGATTTCTCCAAGTAAATCTATGGAGGGGAACACACGCAAAGGCATCCACCCTGTCAGAAAGTAAAACCTTTTCATAAAGGTAGATCAGGTTTG
This sequence comes from Gnetum montanum, assembly GCA_015680685.1. Classification (NCBI taxonomy): domain Eukaryota; kingdom Viridiplantae; phylum Streptophyta; class Gnetopsida; order Gnetales; family Gnetaceae; genus Gnetum; species Gnetum montanum. Next base: position 67,857 of record MNCI01011315.1, read on the forward strand.
ATACTCAAAATTGGGCAATTGAAAAAATACCCCTTTGAGCTTTTCGTGAGGAAATTTGACCATATTAAAATCACCTTTGAATATCCAAGGCATTGGGGAAAGAGAATTTGCAAGTTCTTGCCAAAGGAGAGCCCGTTCTGTGGAGTCATTTGGGGCATATATCAAGTAGATTCCAAAAGGGCCGTGTAAGGAAGAGAAGGTGACCCAAGAAACTCTATGCCCAAAATCGGAACCACTTTGAAGGATTTTATTTTTCCAATAGGATGAGAGGAGAATGGTAGCACCTCCTTTCCCATTTACATGGGATGTCGCTAGAATTGAGGAGTGAGGAAGAAACCAATGGGTAGAAAAGGATAAAAGGTCGGCTAAAACCTTAATTTATTGAAGGAGAATGAAATCAAAGGCTATATTAAGACTGGAAATAAAGTTGCCTGCTCACTTTCATTAAAGCCTAGCAGTAAGGCCTTGAACATTCCATGAAAGGAGATTCATGGGGAAGCAAAGGGCATTTCGATTGAGAGGTCAACGGAAGGTTCGAAAGTTGAAGTATCAATTTCCATTATTTTTGATAGGAGGGCAAAGGAGTTGTTGGTAGAGACAAGGGCCATGGAAGTGTTCAGTGGAGAGGAGGTGGAGGGTGGAGTAGAATGACAAGAAGCTTTGACTTGTTTCCTTCCATTGCTCATCACAAACTCCTTAGCCAAAATGGAGTCCTTGACTGCCTTCAAGGGGATGACCTAGGTTGAGGTGTGAGTACCTGACTATGGTTTTTGTAGCTTGGAGGGGCTAGAATGAGAGGAGGATTATGGAGCTATTGGGGAAGAAGATTCAAACTTGAAGGATTCTGAGGGTGGATGCGACAATGTGAGTGGGGAACGGGTTTGCCGAGATGCTACCGATTATTTCTTCCTAGCTAGGAAGGGACACGTTGATATATGATGCTCAACCCTATGATAGTAGCTACATGAGTTTGGAAGGTAAAAATAGTTTACTTTTTGGGTGAAGAGTTTACCACCAACAGCGAGGGTTAATGAGGTCTTCTAAAGAGCTATGTCAAGTTCAATACAATAACATCGAATTTGAGTTCCATTGATCACTGTACAATGATAAAAAATAATAGGATCCAAGGTGCTCATAATGTCCCTCTCAATGAATGAAAAAATAAGTGGAAGATTGGGCAATTCCATGTGACAGGAAATTGTGTTAAAGGCTGGGTCATTGACATTAAAGTCAAATCTCCAGGCACGTGCTATCAGGGTTGCATTTCATGTTGGAAAATGTTTTAGAGAGAGAGCTTTGTCGACCTAAGAGGCATCAGATAGTTTTGCCAAAATGAAGTTTCAGGCCTAGTATCAAGTATGAGAAACCTGAATGCCTTGGGGCTGAAGGAGGGTTTGAACTTGAGTGTTAATACTTGGAGACCTCAGTAAAAACCCCACAATTTGAAAAAAAAAATAAAACGTGTTGCGAAATATTTGGAAACTACTTCAAAAATTTCATTAGGTAGAAGGAAGTCAATTTGAGGTGAGGTAGAGGAACTTCCCTGAGGGAGAGCAGAACCTGACGAATTCCCAATTGTGACACACTAAACCCATGAAGTAAGTGCAGCAATGCCAAGAACAACAACACCACAACCATAACCACAAAGGAAACCCTAGTCGCTGGGAAATCCCACTGCTTCAAGGACATCCTGCACAACCAACGCAGTGCAGCAAAGCCCCGCACTGCTTCTTCATAACAGCAACATAAAGATGCCCAACCATAGTCCCAAAATACCACTAGACCGTAGCAAAGAAAACCATAGGGAGCTACGATTGCAATAATTGTAGAGAGAGGTGGCACAACCTGCACCCACCGTAGCTAGGCCCAGAACGCAAAGGCCTAGGATAGCACAGTTGAAAGAGAGAAATGGCTAGGCAAAACTCCAAAAAATTGCCAGAAATTGCGACTAGGGCAAGCAAGCAAAGGCAAAGCCACCCTGCTCCCCACCAAACACTGGGCAAGTGACAAGCGATGGTAGCATTGTGGGATGTGGAGCGTAGGAGCACTCAGTGGCACAGCAGCACCAAATAGAAACAAAGAGTGCCAATGGTTATTGAGAGCTGTGCTAATGGTTTACTGGACTTTCATTGATAAGTAGCCATAAAACTATTTGACCAGTATCATAAAACTATTTCACAGCTACCATGTTTATGGGTGAAGTTTTATTAATATTAAAAAGGTATCAAGCACATAGACCACAAGAAGTCATGGGGAGAATTAAATGGGAACTAAAAAAAATCGAGGATGAGACTTTGGGAAACATCTTCATAAATAACTGTTCATGAAAAGGATTAACAATGCATAAATTTGACTAACTTTTACCTATTTTAAGGCATATGGAAGAGCATACACATTTCTTTAGGAGTTTATTAATGCTATGTTGCTACTAAATATATATATGATGATCATTATTAATTATGAAGGGGGTGGGACCTATTAGAAGTGGGTAGGATGATGGCATGCAGTGGAATGATAAAAGAGAGATTATAAGTTCAACTTTTTTCTTTTTTGAATTTTCATAATTGCAATGGAAAAACACCTAGAATTTTTCACAAATGCAATTGAAAGTGTGTATGCTATTTCTATATTTCCATTAAATAAGATAAGGTTTTAGCTTAGTGATAAGACTCTTGATTTACATGTCTCAAGTCATGAGTTTGATTTCACTTGGTATTGCTGAGTTATAATTTTCTATTTGGACTATATATCTTGAGATGTAATTATGTTTCAATTTATTCAATTATGTGTAACATTTTCAAAACTTGTATATATTAACCTTAGTCTTTATAGTGTATGTCTATGTATCATATCAATGCTTTGATAATACTTGCTAATTCTTCAAAGGTAATAAACCATAAACTCTGGGTTTATGTATTAGATTGTTGCTTAGATAATACTTGCTAATTCTTCAAAGGTAATAAACCATAAAATATAGGCAAATGTATCATATTATTGCATAGATAATAGTTGTTAATTCTTCACATGTAATAAACAATAAACTATAGGTATAGGCAAAGAAGCCAGAAGTAACATGAGCAAGCCTTGTTAACAATTATTCCTACACTTCACCTCCCCAACCTCATCCTTCCCTTCCTTGCACCATCCCCTCGTCCCCATGCCCAACCTCTCCCCCTCCTCCTACACTTCTCTCTCTTCCACCAAAACAAAAATAATGCTTGTCTATTATCACAACTTATGCACAATCATAGGTGACATAGGAAAAAACGTCAAAGCATAAAATCAGTTGCTCTACCTTTACAAGTTTGGAATACTTGCAACAAACAAGATCAGATTTGCTAAAACACTAAAGAAATACTAGGAATTACCAATGAGAGATTTTGATCAAAAGGAAAGAGTAAGAAAATATTATATAATCCTAGGTTTATACACAAACTTAGGGTTTTCAAGTTAATATAGAAGTAAGAGTTTACTCTAGTAATTCCAATTGGAAATTCCTTAAAAATTAGAAAAGCTTTCCAATGTATAAATTAGGAAGTCTAAGTTCACTTTAAAAGAGAAATGGAATAAAGCTTGAGAAAGGTTTATAACAAGAATATTTTTTTCCAAAAATATTAATTACCACTTCAGAGCATGTGCCATTATTTAGTAACTTGTTCTTAGCAAGAAAACACTAAGAAATTAGTAATTTTCAAATATTAATCCAAAAAAGTGGAATAAAAATAATATTTTATAGAAAGATTTAAGAAGTTTTCTAATGAAGTGTGTTTTTGTCAGCTTCAATATCGAGGGCCAAGAAGTGATGTCAGATATCTGATATTGTAGGATGTGTGCTAGCCTATAAATATAGCGCTTGAGCACATGGTTTGGGAAATAGGTTTTTGTCATAACATAGTAGAGCTTTTGCAGTTTCTTTTCTCCAAAGGTAGAATATTTTCCAAAGTGCTCGCACCAAGAGTCGTTAAGTGTATGAATCTTTATTCAAACATTGTTATGCCTGAGCATGGAAGTGTGTGCGATAATAAAGATGAGCTTTTTGATAAACCTTATAGCACCTTGGCTAGATTACTTATTTTATTTATGCTTTTAATGTTTTGCATAATTTCCTTTAATGCTTTCAAGTAATTAAGCTAAATTAAGCTAGCTAGATTAAATAGCAATCAATTAAGCACATAAGTACAACCACTTTGAGCATGCACATGACACTTGGTAATCCCAACAATGTTATACGTGTTCAAGATGTGCACGGAAAGTGGGACTAAATACTTATGTTAGGATGTTAGTTATTAATTAGCAATTAGATTAGTTAAATTGGTTTAGGGTTATTAATTAGCTATTCGTTACTGGGATCACCAAGCGTAATGCACATGCTCGAAGCGGTTGTACTTAATGCACTTAACTAGGAGAGAAGGGTTGAGAGAGGTTTAATTAACTAATAAATCATTTAAATAATAAATGATAAATAACAATAATTAAAATCCTATTTAGCCTATTCCATGCACTACAAGGTTTATCCAAGAAGTTCATCTTTATTTCCGTACAAAAACTTGTGTTCAGGTACAATATTTGCTCGAATAAACATCCGTTCACTTTGGAGCTCCTGCTATGGGCACATGGAAATTATTCTATCTCTGGAGAGGAAAAACTACCAGAGTTTCACTACAGTCTAGGCCTAAACTTAGAAACAATGGAGAGCCACCTCTTATTTATAGATTTGGCGGCACACTGCGATATCGCGTCCCATCATACCCCCATGACTGAATAAAAACTCGTCCTTGAGTTCCTTACAAAATATTGGGAAGGTATGGGATTATTAACTCAAATGGAACTAATGGTGAATGGGATGACATGTGAACGGATCGTCATTACAAGATAAGACAAAACTGGTGTTCACGACAACAAGAGTGAACACTTTATACATTTGACATCAGACCTTATTTGGTAGTAGAGAGAGAAGAGAGAAGAAGTCTACTGCTGCCAATGCCAAGGTTGCACCTTTTGTTGTCTATCTGTAAGCATGCCATCCATATTGTTCCTTACATAGCTACTTCAGCACTGATCCATTCCATGTGTTCCCTCCAAATCCAATCTGTTGTTGTATGATTTTCATCTGCACACACAACACAGTCTTATATTAGCAAGGGTAAATGAATCATAATGCAACTGATACCTTGCTTTGGTGAAAGGTCCATTGGCTGAGTTTTGGTATGGCTGATATGGATCTAGAGATATCATAGTGGCTACCAAAGGTGTAGGGGTTAGGAGAAAATCAAAAAAATTTGGGTTCAGACCCCCATAACTAAGAGCAAACCTCTGGTAGCGATAGAATGGAAAAAGAATAAAGAACAAGAAAGATGGAGAAAAAGAGACAACTATAACGTCAATGAAATGGATGTCAAGATGGAAATGAACAAAACAGAGTAGATTATAAAAATGTTAAGGAAAAGAATTTAACTAGTGCACAAAATAGGAATGCCAGTGGGTTCTCCCCAAAGAAGGCTTATGCCTTTAATGCCTTGACAAACCCACATTCAAAGAGTCCGTAGGCTCTAGGAATGTCATTTGGAATAAGAGTTAAAGTCTTAATTACAAGAATTTACCAAAAATAAAACAATGCGTCAACCAAAATATACACTAAAGATACAACTGGCAATGAGGTGAACAATGGAGAGAAGGATGGAGAGAAGAGAATGGAATGGAATCCCAAGAACAAGGTGGTGTACAACCCCTTGTGTAGTTAATGATTAATGTAACTTAGTAGATCCCATCCCAAGTCCAGCCGCAACAAACCACATTCAGTGATTTCGCATTAATACATTTGGATGATCCATCCTCTTGAAGTAACAAGAATGCCTTCTCAAAGAGCCACCACCATTTCAACGAAACGAAGGAGGAGAGAATGGGAAGCGAGAAGGGCCTTAGTTAGAGGGAACATTTTTATTTTAGTTCCATAACAAGTGCTTGTAGCTCAAATGATTATTTTTTCTAAGTTCCATAACCAGTGCTTGTAGCCCAAATGATTATTTCATCTAAGGGGTGTGCTTTAAAATTCTCACTATTTTTTTATGTGTTTATACATGAGAACCACACCATGCAAAGAATTTCTTATTTTTATTTGCTTAGCTTCCTGATAATTAAGTAGCATCGAAATGGTAAGAAAACTCAAGAAGAAAACATCCAAGCACCCAAGAGAATGGCCAACACAAATCCATCAAGTTCTCTTGAAGCCACACCCTTTTCAATCCTTGAGTCCTTCCTTAGTTTGAGAAATACCCAGTCACCAATTCATTGAGAGTTTTTATTATTTTGAAGAAAGGGACTATACATTTCCAAGCCGAGAGAGACCATGGAAAATTATGGATGTATGAATGAAGTGAACTCATTGCCTGCTATATCAAAAGAACCATACCCTAGTATCAACATCATAATCTTAAAGGTAAAAGCCAAACATTAGCAATCAATAGAAACACAGTTCATACCATCATTAAGAACACTTATTAAATGACAAACTTGACAAGATGGATAACACACACACATACACAAAAACACACAAGAAATGAAAAAGTATGAATGATGTTGTAAAAAAAAAACAAGAAAAGTTAAAGAAATTTGTAAAACAAAAATGTGCAAAACAAAAACATGTAAAACAAAAATGTGCAAAACAAAAATGTGTAAAACAAAAACTTAAAAAGAATTAAGTGCCTCGAATGATCAGCATAGGTGGCCATCTCCCCCATGACTGAATTGAAATGGAGAGATCCAAAATAATGAGCATTTGTTTGAATTTCTTAGAAGTGTCCAACCTCTCCCAATTGATGTTTTTAGGTTAAGTGTTGGAAGTTGGTGATGCTCATACTCCAATGTATCTATGCCTTTGTTGTGGGCATGAGTTGTTCCCCCAATTTGTTCCATGCATATTGATGGGCTGCTCTCTTGATCAGTTGTCAACCACTGGGTGTTCTCTTGTTGTGTGGTTGCTACATACATGCACCTTTGTATGTTATCCTTTGGTGCACACCGGTTACATACAAGAAATGCTGAACATTCCTCCATGTCATCACCCTCTGAGTCATTGTATGTGATGCATGGAACTTTCTTCTTCTCGATCTTTCCATAAATGTTTACCTTAGATATGTTCAAGGAAAGATCCCGCATTCCTAGGAATGTGTCTATTGTACTTAGCCATGCCATTCCCATTATAATTGGGAAGCCCCCTTTGTTGCTGTTGACTTCTATCACCAGGAAATCAACTGGGTATGACCAACCACACACAGTGGTAATGATGTCCTCCACCAATCCCAAGGGAATGGTGATGGACTGGTCAGCCAGCTCTAGTTGAATATTTCTCTTCTTAAGTGGAGGTAGGTTCCAGGCTTTATACATTTCTCGTGAGATTAAGTTGACTCTAGAACCTAAGTCAAGAAGAGCGTTATGAGGTTCATTCCCAATGACTTGCAAATAAATTAGGGGACTTCCAGGGTTAGAGAGTTTCCTGGGAAGGTGGCCTACCTTGATCCAGTCGGTAACGGTATGTGTTAACATAACCATATGCGTTGAGCTCTGTTGTTGGTTTGAAGGGAGCTTTGAAGCCTTAATTGTTGGAGGAGTGTACACAGACTCAACCACTTATCTTTGTGAGAGCTTGTTTGGGCTTTTGATTTTGAAGAAAGGTCTTCTATTCTTGTGGTTGTCAGAACCAGCAGCAGGTTGAAGGTTTACAGCTCTCGTAGCATCACATTGCTGCGATTGAGTGGGGAGTTCTCCTTGCATTATTGGAGTGGATGGTAGTGGAACTACCAGCGTAAGAGTGGCAGATGGATTCGAAGGATGGTATGCATGTGGTGTGTCTCTCGAAGGAGAAGGAGTCCTAAAATACTCCCGAACTTGGTAGTGACATTGTGAAGTTGTGTGACCCATAGAGTCACTTGGAGAAACTGGCTGCTGCACGTAGTAGCCATACGAGTCTGGTTGCCGGTAAGGGTATTGTTGTCTAGGCAATGGCATCCCCCATGATTGTGGGTTTTGCCACTGCTAGTGTTGCCCGATAGGTTGTGGTAGAGTTCCACTTGGCTAATACGTTAATGGTTGGTGGAACTACCTCAGGTTACCTTGGGGATAAGGTAACCTTCGGGGTGCCTGCCATCTGTTAAGCCTTGGGTTGAGTGCATACAACCCGGACTCTTGCAAATGTGAGATTATTGGGTAACATCCCTTAGGATGGTCATATTGGTAGATCTCACATCCACCATTATTGTCTGTGTCAAAATCCACAACCTCATCAGTGATAGTCATTTTTCCCTTACCCTTGTCACGTGCATGGCCTGAATCTCTCCGCTTTTTCTTATCATGGTCACTACTTCATTCCTTAGACTCCTCTATGACTTTTAAAATAGTTTCAAACCTATTGTCTATGGAGTCCCACATTTAATCTACCTTAGCCGACACCTTGGTTGTTAGCTTTTGAAGTGGCAAGGTTTTTCTATTCACCAACTCTTCGAGTGGTGACTCATCCTCTTCATCGCAGAATCTTACTCCCTTCTTTCAAAGGGAAGGATCACGGTTATACTCTTTCGCGCTTTCTCTTTTTCATAGCTCCCCTTCTTCTTTAGCTACTTGCTCCAACAATCTATGAATTTCATGGGACCTAAGTTCAGATAATCTCCCTTGGGCATATGTCCCAAGGGTTCTCCTAGTTTCATGTCTTAGCCCATCTATGAGGTGGCGTCGTTGATCCCGTTATGCATAACCATGGCCCAGGCAACGATGTAGCAATGCATAATATCGGCCCATGGTAGCATCCAAGGGTTCATGATGACCCTTCTTCCATCCTTGGATCTACTTACGTAATTTGGACACTCAAGATTACGTTTGATATTTATCGTTAGACAATTCTAGCATTGTACTCCACCTCCTAATGGTTTCCGGTTCTAAGGACCGGTACCAACACTCTGCTTCTTTTATGAGTGTCCTAGGGAACAACTTTAACTTCTGCTACTCATTTTTGATATTCTACAAGGCACAAGCATCATGCCTGTAAATGGTTCTGCAGATCAACGTTGTATCCTCCTTTGAAGCATGGGATATTGTTCATATCTAGTCTCTTGATCCGACTATCTTTTTGATGTCTTATAGATATTCTCACATCCTCCGTAATATCTAACATACTTCAGGTTGCAAGTAGCGGTTCATCATGATCATCTCTCTCATGACATCTATGATGCCTATGTGTTTCCCTACTTTTCCTTCTTTCATGTCTTGACTCTCTAGAGTGCCCTCGTCCTCGCTCTCGACTCTCTTGTCGAGGTCTCTCATTTTGTTTACCCTTATCCTCACCGTTGTGCTCCTTATAACTGCATCCTGATGTGGAAGGAGAAGGTGAATGATGTGATGAAGGGGAAGAAGAAGAAGAGCCATTGCCATGACGATGTCTCCTGCCTTCCCTTCGATGATCCCGACCCTAATCATGATGACGATCAGAATGCCTATCCTTGTCATGTGTTTTTGTTCCCTCAGTGAACACTTGGTGTTCACACGGATCAGAACCAGGATTGTATATCATGGAGTGTAGGTTTTGATACCCCACCTCCTCACTATTGTTAGGAGGGGGAACATCATTTGATAAAGAACCTATTATAATTGGTTCACCATCTCCAATTTCGCTTAGGACGTCTGGGACCCCTTTGCCCTTCAACAATGTATGGCGGCTCTCCTACTGCAAGTCCCGTTGACGTTGCACTTCTGTGGGATGATAATCCCTTATGTTGAAATCACCTACAATGTATTCAACATATAGCAGTGTCATGCCTATCTATGCAAGAGCACGAAGAAGCATGTTAGGGACTGCCCGATCTAGAGGTAACACTATGTTACCTTGCAAGTCTCTCCAACGTAGTTGTTCATCCTGATGGAGGATAAAGGTAAAATTGGGTATATACTTATTGTGATGAGTATATACCACCTGATACTGTTAAGGAACTGGTAGATTTTGGTTATGCTTTGGTGCCGCCAACTGTTATAGTGTGATCCCTAGGTGGTGAAGTGCTCTCATGAGAAGAAGACATCTTAGTTTAATTTGGTGTGCTATTTGTTGTTATGTTATTTTTCGTATGATTAATCCTAAGGGTTTGTTTAAGCTTCCCAATGATGTGCATGATTTCCTATGTTCTACTTAGTGCACAAACAACTTAGTCCCCAGCAACGGCACCAATGATGAGTGGCGAGGTACCCCTACACTCAACCATACGAATAGGAACGTTACACATGCGATCCAGTTGAACTCCACAGACTAAGTGCCTACACGTCTCATGACACACTTAAGGTTAATCGTTTGTTATCTTTCTAGACTTACTTGTATTTTTCACAATTGTATGGTTAAGTAAGTCTGAGGTATATAATTTTTATATCTTTTCTGTTTTAACTCCTATGCTAATGAGGTGAAGGGTGAAGAGACTAATTAACTAACTTTAACTAACTAACTAAGCCTTAATTAACCTAGCATCAGTATTCATTTCCACTTACCGTTCACACCCTGAACCAATGCAACCTTGGTTACCAAACGCTATTCATTACTGGGATCACCAAGCGTAACGCACGTTCTCGAAGCAGTCATACTGAATGCACTTAACTAGGAGAGAAGGGTTGAGAGAGGTTTAATTAACTAATAAAGCATTTAAATAATAAACAATAAATAATAGTAATTAAAATCCTATTTAGCCTATTCCATGCATTGCAAGGTTTATCCAAGAAGTTCGTCNCGATATCACGTACACGATATCGCAGGGGAAGACAATATCACGGCAGACGCGATATCATGGCCAATGCGATATCGCATCCCATCAATTGTGCATGAACACTTGTGATTCGTATGGTTGAGCATAGGGGTACCTCGCCACTCATCAATAAGGAAAAAGAAACCAATTGTGAAGGGTCGTAAAAGATGATAACCACTTTTTGGGGATTTTTCTTGAAAAATTTTTCTAACTTTGTAGTCATATGAACTAAGAACTTAATGAACTAAGGTAACGAGTAAGGTATAAATTGATTAATGATAAAAACCATGCAACCTTAGTAACATTTGATCTTTGCTCTAAAAAGAGGTGCACAAGGTGAACCTGCACAAAGAGCAACTAAACATCCATGAGGTGGCCAAGGCCAACAAGGTGAACATGTAGAACATCAAAAGCAGGAAGCCTAATCTTTCAACATTCACCAAGAGGCTCCTGCTATTGGATAGTTGGTCCAAGGAGAGGCTATAGACTATAAGCTCCCATGTCAGGACAACATCTCACATTGCCTCCTAATTGCCTTGCTGCCATTTAAGAAAAGTTCACATTAACCTTGGTCATCATGGAAATGAATTTTGGCCCATTTATGGACTTTGCTTTAGAAGCGGTTCAAATGCAACTTAAGGCATTACCCTTGTGGGCCATTCTTTCAAATAGTGATGAGTGGTACCTTGGTGAGACTCATCAATTCTAGCACAACAAAGATAGGGGCACCACCGTCAACATTTGTGGAGTTAATGTTTCTTTTATAGTCAAGGCCATTGTAGTAGCTCTAAATCTACCAAACAAAGAGGCTAAGGTAGCCCATCTATCCACCAAATCTGACCCTGATATTAAAAAACTATGGTTGAAATGGATGTACAGTAAATAGGATAAAACATATAATAAATTAACTATGGAAGAGAGTACATATTTCAAGATTGGGACATACCACCTATTTCCCACCAAAGGGATTAATCGAATTTCAACATATGTGGCCAAGGGAAGTGCCATCTTAATGAGAAAATTTGTGGTTAATCTTCCCCAATTTTACTTCATTGAAATTCAATGATGGTTTGAAGAGAAAAGGGCAAGGAAGCCAACACTCTCATTTCCTTGCCTAATCAAAAGGTTGTGCAAACACGTTGGAATCCTAGGATATACGAGTGATATCCCTAGGAAGGCTCAGAACACATCCTTCGCCGAACTCCTCAAACCTATAGCACTAAGAAAATATTTTGGTGAAGAACAAGAAGTGGAGAAGGAAGTACAACCAAAAGCAAAAACACAACGTGAGCCTAAACAACACCCACAAACACAAGCTCTACCACCACTATCATCACAAGATTACAGACCCTTAATGAGCCATTTATAGAATATCACTGAAGCTATCAGTTAGGGAAGTAGGGATGAGTCCAATCTCTTCTGAGTAATTGATGACGCCATATAGCCCACTATTTTAGCTAATCCAACAAAGGGGGAGATCTTGTTATAGTCAGGAGGAGGATCCCAATGGTCTAGGTAAATCTCTAGGAATGTTGCATCCTTCCAAGTAACAATCAAAACTGGAGAAGGTGCCATAGTTGTGGTACTGCAACATAAGGGTGCAGCAAGTGCAATATAAGTAATCACAAATTATATTAAAGAATCATTCAACATGCCTATTATGCCCACAATAGATCTTACTGAGACTAGAGATGCATAGATGTTGGCTTGGACTTCAATGACTCCTGTGATGCATGAGGATGTATTGGATCGACTACTGGGGCAAGTGATATCTACCTTGTTTGACATCCCTAGTGATGTCACTGCAAAATAATCACATCTCATCACCACCAAAGGAAAGCCAGTCATGGCTGAAGTCAAAGTAAAACATGCAAAAGTAGAAGTACAAAAATACAACAAGAGTTGGCTACCCTGAGAGCTGAACAACAAGACCCTACCCATTTTGTTGTGCCTAACTAGCTAGAATAATTTAGGATTGAGCAGTTGGCCAAGCTAACTAAGGAGAACATAGTTATAGAACAAGAAAAAGAGAAGGTAGTCTAGAATGCCTCTACGACTGATGTGCAATCCCACATGTACAAAAAGGCATTGACCACCACAAAAGAAGAAAACAAGTAGCTCATCATAGAGAATTCAAGGTTGATGATAATTGAAAAATAATAGAATATCTTAGAAGAAATTATCCACTAGTTGAGAGAACAATTGGTGAGGGTCAACCAAGATATTAATAGATTGGCCAAAGAGAACAAAATCCTCTCAATGGAGGAGGTCCACACAATTTGTTAGAAATTAGTAATTGAATTCAGCATGTTGCAAAACAAGGCTAAGTAGCACAACAAGTTGAAGGAACACTTCCACAACCAAGTAGGCATATGCAAATAAATAAATGAAAAGTAGATCCAAATGACCAAAGCCCACATTAGATCCTTATCAACATAAAATCCTAAGTGGTAGGCAATTCTGGACAACTATGCCTTGGTCCACCAAGTGAAAGTAAAGAATAAAGACCTGTAAATCGAAGATTTGAAAGAATACATGGCATTGGCTAGCCTCATCTATGCCAATCTTGCCATGTTAACAATAGGTCAACTCTAGATTGAGCTGGAGAAGTACGTAGCAACCACTTATGCATTGTATGAAAAAGAGCTTGTAGATCAGAAAGACACTTTACAGAAGCTACATGTGGAAAACTTAGAATTGAAAGTGGTTAAAGCTAGCTACCAAAGACAGAAGGATCTCACCTCAAACCTAGCTAGAAGATTAACAGATTATCATGAACTCAGAGAAAAAGCTAACTTGCAACTTGGTATGTGAAGGCTAATCAAATGTTCTCACAATTGCCATGTCCTTGGGATGTATTAGTGCTAGAGCACATTGGCTCAATAGCCTAGATGGTACATGAACCAAGGATGAAAGAGGAAAAATTGCAGGCATTGCTAAATCATTATAAATTTCAAAAGCCTAGTGACAAAGAGAAGCAACCAATGGAGGAGCCACAACCTCCAAGCACCACATGAGCTTCCTAATTTTCTATCTTGTAATATTATGTGCCATGTTTTTACTACACGACTGTGGCATGTAAGAGTCAATTATTTTATTTATTATTTAAGTTAATCAATAACACCATACCTTCCGAATATTTTGTAAACAACTTGTTCCTCATTTTGTTTAACTCATGAATGAGTTTTCATTCAATTGTGGGGGTATAATGAGTCATCAAATTGTCACACCTTGATATTTGATATCTAATGTTGATGCCCAGATGTCGGTTACCCAATGTCAGGGCTAGGAAGTGATGTCAGATATTCGATGTCATCTCCTCTAGGTTAGCCTATAAATATAGCACTTGGATGCACGATTGAAGAGAGGTAATATGATGTAGAGAATATAGCTTTAGTTTTCAATTTTTGATAGTCTTTCTTAGAGTTCTGTTATTCTAATACATGCCCATAGTGTGATGTTTGTAATCATACAACACCTTTGTTCAAGTGTAACATACTTTGACACGTTACATAACTAGTAATAAAGATCGAGATTACTCCCATCATTGCAACATCCACTTAGATTATTACTATTTTTAACTATTAATTATTTACTATTTCCTTTAGTTAAATGTTTTCATTTATTACTATTTACTATTCTTGTCATTAAGTAGAATGGGTATGCCTTAATCACAAGCATTTAAGTGTAAGTACTTGGTAATCCAGCAATGTATCATTTGGCACACCTAGTAACATATGCTTGGCAATCCTAGAAGTAGTTTCATGAAGTCCAAGATGTATACAGATGATTAGGAGTGAATACCCATCACACATAGGCTAGTTCACATCCTGCTTTCCATTATTCATTAGCCTAATTAATTTACCTTTTTATCATTATTAGGAGAAAAGTAGAATTAGACATCATATGCCTCACTTTGGACTAAATCATACATGACAAAGCTACCACTAGTCCAAGTGGGAAGATAGCAAATTGTGATTAAAGCATAACGATCTAGATACCACAACTAGTCCCATCCAAAGAATTCAACTAGATCATGCATGAATGCTTGTGATTCATATGGTTGAGCATAGGGGTACCTCATCGCTCATCAATAAAGGAGAAAGATGTTTGATCTACTTTTTCTAAGAAAGATACTTGATGAGTCATGAATTTGTCAGGCCCCAATATCAGATAACCAATATTAGATCCCTAATATTGGAAACCCAATGTCAGAGCTAGGAAGTGATGTTGGATATCTAACATTATCTCCTCTAGGCTAGCCTATAAATATAGCACTTGGGTGCACAATTTGGAAGTAATAGGGAATGATAGTTTTAGTTATCAGTTTTTAATAGTCTTTCTTAGAGTTCTATTATTCCTAGTGCATGCCCGTAGTGTGATGTTTGTAATCTTATAGCACCTTTGTTCAAGTGTGATGTACTTGGACATGTTACATGATTGGAAATAAAGATCGAGATTACTCCCATCATTGCAGCATCCACTTAGATTATTATTTCTTTTAATTGTTAATTGTTTACTATTTTCTTTAGTTAAACATTTCCATTTATTGCTATTTACTATTCTTGTTATTAAGCAAAATGCTTACACCTTAATCACGACTATTTAAGTGTAAGTACTTGATAATCTAATAGTGTATCATTTGGCACACCTGGTGACATACACTTGGCAATCCCAGAAGTAGTATCATGAAGTCCAAGATGTATACAGATGATTAAGCATGGATACTCATTGCACATAGGGTAGTTTAGATCTTGTTTTCCATTGTTCATTAGCTTAGTTAATTTATCTCTTTATCGTCATTAGAAGCATCATAGAATTAGACAACATCATATGCTGCACTTTGGAGTAAATCATGCATGACAAAGCTACAACTAGTCCAAGTGGGAAGACAATGAACTTCAATCAAAACCTAATGATCTAGATGCCACAACTAGTCCCATCCATGAAATTCAACTGGATCATGCATGAATGCTTGTGATTCATATGGTTGGACATAGGGGTATCTTGTCACTCATCATTAGCATCGTTGGGGATGGTGATAGTCATCTAGATTAGTTATATTATACATAATCACTGTAAAGGTATTAACACTATATCTTTTAGAAACTATTAGAACACACACTCCATAAACCAACAACAATGTCTCTCTTACATGGAAGTGACAATGCACTATTGATGAAGTGTCACTGAGTCCTGCATCGACTGGGCCGCGTATATGGGGCCACGTATACGCGGTCGCATAGACGCATGCCCGTCGACATAGCCTGCCACATCAACGTGGGCCCGTCGACGTGGCCTTCCTATGTCGACATGGCCCCATTTACGTAGCCGCCCATCTTGGCCTATAAATAAGAGGGGCTTTTGCCTCATTTAGGCATCTTTCAGTTAGTTGTAGCAAAGCTCTTGCCGTTTGTTCCCATAGGAGATAGAATATTTTCCAAGTGCCGGCAGCAGGTGTAAGAAAAGTGATCAGCTCTTTATTTGAGCATTGATGTATCTGAGCCCATTGGCGTGACGGCAATAAAGAAAAACTATTCAAGCATTCCTTGCAGCATTTGGACTTACCTATTTTATGTATTCAATAGTTTAATATACTTATGCTTTG
Source organism: Gnetum montanum (assembly GCA_015680685.1). Classification (NCBI taxonomy): domain Eukaryota; kingdom Viridiplantae; phylum Streptophyta; class Gnetopsida; order Gnetales; family Gnetaceae; genus Gnetum; species Gnetum montanum. The sequence continues at coordinate 84,234 of MNCI01011315.1, forward strand.
TTATTTACATGTTACTTACTTAAGTTTCTATTATTATTATGTTAATCGTTATTGTTCATTCATAGTTCGTAAAGGCCGTAAGTACGACCATCTTGAACGTAAATCAAACACTTGGTAAACCCAGTTATGATTAACGTCTGGTAGCCTAGAAGTGTTAGGAGATGCTCAGAACGTTCTTGGAAGATGGGACCAGATACTTATGCTAGGAATAGTTAGAATACAAGTTAGGATAATTAGAGATTAGATAATAGTTTATTCCTTACCTTTCATACCTTAAATTAGCCGCCAAAAGATATGCAAAAAGCTATAAAAATCATTAGCCTTAACCTCACTTAACCATCATAAATGGAACATCACAAGTGACCATTCTAACCCAAAGTTCCACTAGTTAGAGTTTGGTGTATGTTAAGTACTTATAGTCTATGGAATTTGACCGGGTCGTGTGTGAACGCTCATGATTCATATGGTTGGGCATAGGGGTACCTAGCTGCTCATCATTGGCACCGTTGCTGGGGACTGTAAGTCTTACATGCATCATCTAACCCTAGTGAAATTATCATTCAAGTCATTGGAATGAACCCCAGTTAGAAACATTCATGCAAGCTAGGCAGATTTATGTTAGTATTAAGGTACATCAATTATGTGGACCATCTAACTTCTAGCATGTCTTCTCATAGGAGGGAGATACCCACCCCACTAGTGCCACAAGAGTGTTGGGTGGTGTACAAGCATCCCAATGAGTACGTCCCTAATTTTACATTCATCTTACATCAGGATGAGCATCTACGATGGCAGGACATGGAGGGAAATATTGTACACCCCCCAACTGATCGGCTCCTACGATGCTATTTCACAATCTTGGAAGATTGGACATCGAGTACCTTGGAGCAGAGTATGTCATGGAGGACCATAACTACCAGGACTATCGTCCCAATGAGGCTCAACGAGTAAGAGATTAGCAGCAGGTGGACAGATATGAATAGCTGAAGGGAAAACAATTCAGTAACCCCTTATTTTTACAAAGGCTACCAAACGATGGGGATTCCATCTTCCATGACACCCATTCAATCGAACTTCCCCTGGGACACCAGGTTCTCCAATCCATGGTTCATTCCAAGAACCTAGGTGGCCAAGATTCCCAAGGGGATGAAGGGTCACATAGCAAGGATGAACGAGATGATCAGGACCATCATCAGGGTAGAGGGAGAGATCATTCTCCTTCTTCTCCATCCTCTTGCTCTCCTTCTCCTTCATCCATCTCAAGCTTTGATCATAACCAAGGTAGGAGGAAGCAAAAGAATGGGGGTAAAAAGGTTCAGAAAGATCAAAAGGATCAAAAGGAGAAACAAGAAGAAACACGCGAACCATCACGTGATGCTCATCGCCAAGAAAGGAGGGATAGCCAGAATCGTCACAGACATCGTGGTCCCCAACAGGACTATGATTCAGATGAGCCGTTGTTGGCTACCTGAAGTATGCTCCAGATCTCTGAGGTAGTTCAAATTCCTAGTAGGCACATAAAGGATAGCCAGATCAAGCGCGTTGATATGAACAACATCCCCAGATTTGAAGGGGGATACAACTATGATCCGCAGACCCACTTGCAGGAGTTCCATGATGCCTGCACCCTGCAAAACATTGACAATGATTGGCAAAGGCTGAAGTTGTTTCCTTGCACAGTCATCAAAGAAGCTGAAAGTTGGTACCGGTCCTTGGAGCTAAAATCAATCAGAAGATGGAGTACGATGCTTGAAATTTTCAATGAAAAGTATCAAATGTACTCTAGAGTGGCAAATCTGAGATGACAGATCTAAGGATGAAAATAAGGGAATCATGAACCCTTGGATGCTGCCATGAGCAGGTACTACTCGTTGTTGCATCGGTGTCATGGTCATGGTTACTCTCAAAGGACATATCTTCGCCACATCATTGATGGGCTTCGTTTCAAAATGCAAAAGACCCTTGGCGTGTATGCCTAGGGACAACTATCCGAGCTAAGGGTCCATCAATTTCAATGCCTCATTGAACAGGTGGCCAAGGAGGAAGGAGAACTCAGAAAAAAGGAGAGTGTAGAAGAATTCAATCAAGATCCTTCCCTCAGAAAAAGGAAAGTTCATTTTTTTGATGAGGAGGAAGAATCATCGTTGGAGGCAACAGTAAACTGAAAGACTTTGCTATTACAAAAGTTCACATCTGAAATTTCGGCAAAGGTGGATAAGATGTGGAACTCTTTGGATGAAAGGGTCCAAAGCGTGTTGAAAATCGCAGAGGAGTCCAGAGCACAAGGTAATGACCGCGATTGGCGCAGGAAGAAGGAAGCCAAATGTGCCCAATATAAGGGAAAGGGCAAGGTAGCTGTAGCAGAGTAGGTTGCAGACTCTGACACCGAGAAGGAAGATGAATGTGGCATATGCCAATATGAACATCCTAAGGGATGTTGTCCTGTGGTGTCACATCTTCAAGAGTTTGGGGTGTACACATTGAACCCTTGCTTGGCACAAAGGCAAACACCCCAAAGGTTGCCTTATCCACAAGGCAATTCTAGGCAATTCCACCAGTAGCAGCAAGGATACTATCCAAGTGGAACGCCACTGCAACCGTATGAATACTTCCAATAGTGGTAGCACCCACAAACATAGGGGATGTCACCTCCAAGGCAGCAGTACCCTTACAAATAGCTAGATCCTTATGGGTACTATGTTCAACAGCTAGTCTCTCCAAGGGACTCTTCTAGCCATGCAGCCTTTCAAAATCATTACCACCCCCTAGAGTATTTTTGACCTCAATCTCCATCACCCCGAGGGAAAACCCACATCTCTTTTATCCTCCATCACCTTCTCTTGCCACTCCTCCACCACATCCCACTCAACTGCCACCTACACCTCCGATGCAAGGAGAGATACCACCATAGCCACAGCAACAAAACGCTACAAGGGCTATTAACTTACAACTGGCACCTCAGCCGCGTGGATCGGAATCCTAGCCATGGAAACATCCCTTTTTATGGCCCAACAATTTGAACATACCCTCACATACACCTATAGCCAGTGCCTTTGAACCTACAAGCGCCTTCACTATTCCATCACCAGAGCAGCCTCCAAGCCAATAACAACAACACTCCAATGTCCAGAAGGTCATGCTCACGCATGCTATGACCGACTGGATCAAAGCATATCACCTTCCTTGAAAATTAACTAATCTAGGAAGCCCCCTCATCTATCTTCAAGTGGTAAGGAATGAGCCATGCAAAGCTCTTTTAGACTTGGGGTCAGGGATCAATTTGATCTCTCATGATATGTACAAGAACTAGAACCTACCCCTGCTAAAGAAGAGCAACATTCGACCCAAGTTAGCAGACCAGTCCATCACCGTTCCATTACGATTGGTGAAGGACATTGTGACCACTGTCTGTGGGTGGTCCTACCCTGCTGATTTCCTAGTCATCCGTGTAGAGAACTGCAAGGGAAACTTCCCAATCATTATGGGAAGGGCCTGGCTAAGCATGGTGGATGTACAACTAAGCCTCCATGATCTATCTCTTAAAATTTCCAAGGAAAATTCTTTCGGGAAGATCGAGAAAAAATGCATTCCATGCATCGCATACAATGACTCAGGGTGCAACTGTGTGTAGCAACTATGATCTGCTAAGCGGATATCCATTTAAGCATGCAGCCGATGTACCGAGGAATCACCTATTCAACAGTTCCTATACGCAGCAGCCACTAACCAAGAAGGCACCCAATGGCTGACAACTAATGCTAGCAGCACATTGTGCATGGAACCATCAGAGGGGCTTGTACAAGCCTACATTGAAAACAGAGATGAAATGGAAGAGATTCATCAACAAGTCTCCACTGTTGATGACCAAGATGACTGGGGACAACTAGAAATCCCTGAGAGCTTCAAACAAGAGCCCCTAGAGTTAAAGTCTTTACCGACTCACTTAGAGTATGCATTTTTGCAAAATGGCAAGCCAGTAGTCATTAATGCCACCCTTGCTCCATAACAAAAAAAGAAGTTGTTGAAGGTGGTAAACAAATGGGTTGCTGAATTTGCATGGTCATATCCTGAGTTGACGAGAGTTGATCCCAAGTTCTGCCAGCATCGAATCTATCTTGACCCTTCCATGAAACCACGATGACAACCATAAAGATGGTTGAATGTAAAATTTAAGCACGTTGTGAAAGATGAAATCGAACAGTTGCTAAAGGCAAGATTCATTTATTCTGTCACCAATAGCAAATGGGTTAGCCCACTCGTTATTGTGCCCAAGAAAGGTGGCAAGTGGAGGGTCTGTATCAATTTTCGATTGCTCAATATGGCGACCTTCAAGGACCACTTCCCACTCCAATTTGTGGACTAGGTGTTGGACACCATAGCAGGGCACCGCTACTACAGCTTTTTGGATGGTTATAGTGGTTATAACCAAATCCAAATAGCACCAGAGGACTAGGCCAAAACTACTTTCATGAGTCCATGGGGGACTTTCGCATACAAGAAGATGCCCTTTGGCCTGTGCAATGCACACGCTACGTTCCAACGCCTTGTCCTAAGCATCTTCCAGTAACAAATTGGCAATGGTGTGGAAGTCTTCATGGATGACTTCTCCACCTATGGGGCCCCATTCGAGTAAGCCTTGGACATTCGTGAGCAAGTTCTCAAACGGTGTGTAGACACTAATCTGCGGCTCAATTGGTAAAAAAGCCATTTGATGGTCCAAGAAGGCACTGTGTTGGGGCATCGCATCTCACAAACAGGGATCAGCGTAGATCCTGAAAAGATCAGGGTTATCGAAGGAATCACCCACCAATCAATTATTGTCAAATATGTTTGGTCATTCCTTAGACACACTGGTTACTACTGACGATTCATTGAAAGCTTCTCGAAGATCGTCAAGCCATTGGTAGAGCTGACAAAGAAGGATGCTCCGTTCATCTGGACCAAGGAGTGCGAGTCTGCATTCCAAGTGTTGAAATAGAAACTCGTAGAAACTCTAGTTCTAAGAGCCCTTGATTGGTCCAGACCCTTTCACATTATGACAGATGCATCCAGCTTTGCCATGGGAGCTATGCTTACACAGTTTGACAATCAGAAACGTCCTTATTATATCCACTGTGCAAGCTGTAGCATTGTGGGTGCTTAGTTGAACTACACCACCACTAAAAAGGAGTTAATGGCAGTGGTTTTTGCCTTAGACAAATTTCGGCACTATGTGCTCAGATACGAGGTGTTTGTGCATATTGACCACAGTGCTAACTGGTCCCTGATGAATAAACCAACGGTGAGCCCCCGCATAATCCGGTGGCTGGTGATTCTTCAAGAGTTTGATCTTACCATGCTAGACAGAAAGGGAACTGAGAATGTGGTTGCTAACCACTTATCTCAGTTGTGATGGGATGATGCAGAGGAGGAGGAGCCCTTATCTGATCAATTTCCAGATGAACTCCTCTTCACAGGCACGATTGATCCTCAAGCAACCAAGGAATCCCCTTGGTTCAACCGCATCCTCACCTACCTCACAACCCAGGAGCTGCCTAAGGAGAGAAACCATCAGATGAAACAATAGTTTCTCCACAAGGCCAAGCATTTCATGGAAATCACTGGCCACCTTTACAAGGTGTGCGTAGATGGTTTGGTTCAATGGTGTGTCCCTGATGATGATATGTTGTGCATCCTCCAAGATGCTCCTGAGTGCCCTTGTGGAGGCCACTATGCTAGATGCCACACTACCATTAAAATCCTGCTTGTAGGGTATTACTGACCCACTATCTTCAGGGACACATAATGGATTGCCCGCTCCTACGATCGATGCCAGAGGGATGGTGGGATGACGGCACGGTTAGAGGGACCTCAACAGTGGATCCAACCACTGGAGCCCTTTGACATTTGGGGCATCGACTTCATGGGACCCGTCGCACCCCTGTCAAACGAAAAGGCATATATCATCGTCACTATGAACTACTGTACAAAGTGGGCCAAAGCAGCAGCTGTCGCCGATTGTTCTTCCAACACCGCCACACGATTTGTCCAACAAAAAATCATTAACAGGTTTGGAGTGCCACATGCACTCATTTCTGATAATGAGACTCACTTTATGGGTGTCACTTTTCGAAAACCCATGCAACGCTTAGGGGTAACACATAAATTCACAACTCCCTATCACCCCCAAGCCAATGGACAAGCCAAAGTCACCAATAGGGAGATCACCAAGATCCTTACCTGAACCATCAACAAATACAGGAGGGATTGGAGCACTAAGCTTAAAGATGCCCTATGGGCCTATTGCTCCACTTGGAAACTTCCTGTAGGGTACTCTCCCTATGAGTTAGTCTACAGAAAGTTGCCAACACTTCCCATTCAGGCCAAACTTCGCACACTATCCACCGCCAGTGACTTAGGCCTTGACCTCTTACTAGCACAACGTGAATGACTGATCAATCTAAGTGTGCTAGATGAGAACCAATTAGTAGTCCTATCCTCTAATGAGATCCATAAGGCCTACAACAAAAAATGACATGATCTTCGGATTCGGAAGGTCTCATTCAGATATGGTGACAAAGTACTGTATTGGAACCCCTCACACGTATCCCAACCAACCAAGTTTCAAACATTGTGGGAGGGACCTTACATTGTCTCTGAAACCTTCCCATCTAGGGCCTTGCTCATCCACAAACCTGCAGACCCCACCAAAACACAATTAGTCAACCACCAACAACTGAAACCTTTCCGTGAACTCCACTCAACCAGTGCATCCACTCATCATTTTCAAGCCAGCCACGCTCCATTTTTTGTATCTCCTCCTTTCCACTCAGTCGTGGGGGAGACCGTCATCCCTGCTAATCCATTCCACTACACCCCTCACCATTTTGTCATTTTTTGTTTTACACTTTTTTGTTTTTCACCATAGTTTATACATTTGCCACTTCTTTGTACATTTTTTCCTTTCTTTACTTATTTTTCCTTTCTTTATGAATTTTTTATTTTTTATTTTTTATTTTTTACGTGTAATTGCTAATCTGTCATCTTGTTGTCTTCAGATGTCTGGTGCAAATGATTTTCGTTGCGATAGGTCATGTACACTCATCTACCTAGTTGTCTAGTTTCCACCCTCACATGGTTCTTTTTGGATTTTATGTCTACTTTCCGCTCATAAAAACGATAGTGAGTTCACGTCATCCACCCATTCACCCACTCCATGGTTTCCCCTCTGCTGAGCACATGTAACCCCTTACCTTAACAACATTTTAATTAATGTGTGACTTGTGCAGTTCCCAGACTGAGGGATGACCCAATGATTTGAATTGGGTGTGACTTCAAGGGGAACGCTTTATTTGTTGTTATGTGTTGTTCCCTTGGTTTCCGATGTGCCTTTATGGATTTCCTCCCACTCCACGTTTCTCTCCATGGAAGCTTCTGCGCAATTCGACCTTGCATGGTATGGTCCTCATTGAAAAAAAATTCAAAAATTCAAAAAAAAAAGCCAAAAAAAATAAACAAATAAAATGAGGATTCAAAGCACTCCCCTTGGTCGAATGCATGCAAACACGCATGGGTCTTCGCATGGTCTGGTTCCCCTGCACAAAAGAAAAGAAAAATGAATCATAGGGAAATTCAAAGCACACTCCTTAGACCGCCTCTCACAAGCCACACACACTAGTTATGGGACTTCCTATGTCCCCTCTAATGTTGTCCCATTTCACTTCCCTCTTCTCACGTTTGTTGGAGTGGTGGTTCTCTGTGAGGTCATTCTTGCTTCCTTGGAGGATGGTTAGGACTTCATCTATCGCTGCGATGTCATTGAATGCGGATGGTTTTGGGTCTGAGCTTCAGAACAGTTCTACCGAGTCACTTAACCACATTTACACATGGGGTTTCCTATGCCTGACAATCAAAATACCATTATCTTGTCTCTCTCTTCATCTAGTTCTCTCCGCCACTCACCTCACTACCTATTTTATGTTGTGAAAGTGTGTCGTGGTATCCATGGGTTTCCCATGCCTTGACAGAATCTCTTAGGTTGGAGTCTTACCTAGTGAGGATCATTTCTTGGCCTCGGGGCCCATGAACCCCAGTGTTGAGGGATATGCAGGGGCTACTAAGGCTATGGCCTGCTATGGGGAGGACCCACCTGCATTTCCTTGATCCCGCTTGTTACGTCTCCCACCCTTTGGATTTCGGGGTTGACTAGTTTTTGGGTCCCATCGCTCGATTTATTCCCCACAAAGTTCTTTTTGAGTCCCATTCTCCTATTTTTGTCTCTTTTTCACATTTAATTACCTTCCTCATGTCCTTAGCCATGTCCGGGCCTCTCACGCGCTTCAACTGCCTCAATTTGGAGTTTCAAATTCATCATTTTAGGCTTTCTCAAGGTTTGTCAATGCTGGTCAATGGGTGAACATCCCTGCATCGACGAGGCCCCGTTGATGCAGTGACTACATATACGTGGCCCCGTCGACACAATGCCCAACCCCTATATATACCCCATCGCACTTCTTCATTTTTCATCATTTGGAGTCCAAATTGAGGGGAGTTTTTGTCATTTTTCTTCCTAACCTTTCCCAACGCACCTACATTCTGTCGTGAGTCCTCATCAACTGATCCTTGCCCTTTTAAGCAACCAGAGTTATGCTCTTAGTCATGGGGGGTGGTGCCTTTGTGAAACTAACTATAACTAATTAATTAATTAATTAGTTTGTTAGTTTGTTAATTACGAAAACTTCAGTCCTAACCCCTAACTTAATGCTCTGGGAAACTTAACAGTGTGCCTATGCCATTAACATAACTTGGTCAAAATGAGAAAGTATGTACGAACCATCTTAAACTACTTATGAACAGTCTAACGGATGGTTATGTTTGATTACAGATGGCACCCAAGGGACGAAGGACCATCTCAACCAAGGGACAAGCACCCATGCACACGAAGGGGACGAGGTGTGCAACAGCCAGAGTATGCAGAGGGCTCTCATGCAACTGGGCCCTTCTGCGAAAGGCCTGAGGTGAAATCGGTTCATCAGATTCCCAAAGAGGAAATTCTCGACAAGCAATCGCTCGAGGATGAGACTCCTAGGATAGCACCACGGCTTGAGGTCACACTGACCTAAGCCTACCTTGATGCCATCACGCCATGCAAGGTGCAACAGACGCTCCTCCAAGAGCTAAATTTTGGACCATTCCTTGAGCACGCGCCAGAAGATGTGAAGCTTCAGCTACAAAACTCTCCGATGTGGCCAATCATCACAACCAATGGTGAATGGTACTTAGGAGAAACTTATCTCTTCTAGACGAATCGGCAACTAGGGTCTAGAGTAAGAATCAAAGACATTTATGTCTCTTACTCTTTGGAGGTGATAGCGCAAGCTCTGGGGTTGCCTGAAACTAGGGCAAATGTGGTAGAAATTCCAAAATAGGCCGATCCAGAGGTAATGGCGTAATGGATCCAACGGTGTTATGGGGTAGAGCATAAGGAATTCGGCTCCTTGACCACGGTGGAGAGAGTGCACTTCAAAATTTCATCTTACCACCTAAATCCAATGGTAAGACCCAGCAAAATCACAGCCTTCTCTACTCATGCGTCTATCACCTTGAGTGGGAAATTTCCCATGAGTCTTCCACAGCTATTATTTCTGGAAATTGAAAAAAGGTTTGCTGAGAATGAACGTGGAAGACGAGCTTTCCCATTTCCCTACCTAATTTGAAAATTGTGCAAACGGGCAGGGATAGCACAATATTCCAACGATGTAATCCGGCATACCCTAATTACCTCGTGACGAGAGATGATGAAAGAAAAAACTCCTGCTGCCACACAAACATAGGAGGAGCAACAATCACCTCCGTCACCTGCACAAACAATGTAGCCGAGCTCGCAAAACACAACAGAATACCTCTACGAGATTCGGGAAACACTCTTGAACTAGCAAGAGTAACCTGGCAAGATTGGTGGAGGAGAAGACCCTTCGGTCTATCGCCCTGCCATGAGCCACCTAGAGCAAGTGGCCCACTCAGTTAGCTTGCTTGAAAGGGTAGGGTCAATATTCTCTACCACCCGAGCACAAGTTCCAACCAGAATAAATCCGAGCATTCGAGATGTATGAACATCAACCCAACAGTTATTCCCCAAAATATCAGGGAATGCTGCTGCCTTCTCGGTCCACTTGGAAGATGGTGAAGGGGCGACGGTCCTGGTGATGCAGCACCAAGGACAAGAAGTTACGGCTGAAGTGGTTGCTGACATAATTGCTACTGCTCTCAATGCACTGGCAGCACCTATACCAAACATTCATGGACTACAAGATGTACAGGTGTCTACCAGAACTTCGCGTAGACAGATTAATGCAGTCCAACATGAAGAGTTGTTGGACTGACTGGTGGAAGCTGGGCAACCGCTTCTAGATGTCTTCGACCTTCTGGACAACACCACTGCAACCCAGTCGAAGCTGCTCTCGACAAAGGGCAAGAGCCTTATTTTAGAAGGGTAACTTGAAGCTGCTCAAGTTGCTTGTCAGCGCTTGGCAACTGAGGTAGCCCAATTAAGAGCCCAGCTTGCCGATCCAGCTATCCTCAACCGCGAAATCACTAGAGATGAAACTTTTCAGCAACTTCAGCTTAAACTCCAGGTCATTGAGGTTGAACGAGAGATGGTAATTCTCGACAAGTCCATAGCAGACGCCCAAGCATATCACTTAGAGAAGGACTTGGCCGAGGTTCACCAGGAGAATGTGCAGCTGACCACGGAAGTTCATCACCTGCGTAATATTGGTGCAGAGAATGAACACATGAGAGATTTTATCCACCAACAGCAGGAGGAGCTAGCCAGGGTGAACGTAGACATAAGAAGGTTGGCAACTAAAAATCGGAATCTGTAAATGGAGGAGGTTCAGGCATTACAATAGAAGTCTGCAATCGAGATTTCCGCTTGGAAAAACAAGGCCATGAAATTCGAAAAAGTCAAAAATCATTACAGGGACCAAGTGGGATTGCAAAAGGAGGTAAACGAGAAGTACATTCAACTCGTCAAAGCCAAGATGAACCAAGTGCTCTAGCAGCTTCGAGAGGAAGGCGATGTATGGCCATTTATTTTTGATGGGTTGAACACCTACAACAAAGTAGAAATCCACCTAAAGGAGTTGCAGATCGAGGAAATGATAGAATACATGGAGTTGACCAACCTTCGATATGCAAAATTGGCTATGCTCAGAGTTAGAAAAATAAGTGGCCACCTTGTATTTCCTATACAAGGGTGAGCTCCAGGTGCATAAGGCAACAAAACAGAAGCTAGCAACAACAAGCGCAGAACTCGAGATCCTCTGCCCAAGCTTTGAAGGATAATGTACAGTTCCAGAGGACCTGGCCTGAAGAATGAATGACTACCAACAGCTGCAGGCATCAATCCGAGCATTCGACATCGAACACAAGCAATTCGCAGCTTGGTTTGTCAATTTAAAAGAACTCTTTCTGGTGCTTCCATGCCCTTGGGAAGTTTCAACTCCAGCACACATTGGAGAAGCTGCCTGGACCATGAACAACCCCAAAAGCAAAGAAGAAAAGATGAGGGCTCTCTTGGAGGCTTTCCGGCTACCTCCAGAAGTCGTAGCTGCCACAGGACAACTGTCATTCGTGCCGTCACCAACGCATGGGCCAAAGGCTGGAGAAGGACCATCAGAATCATCGCCCCTAGGGACAGTGTGATCTTCTCTAGCAATTTTGTGCATCATCCCACATAGCAAAGGCTCCAAGACCAACGAGGTGTTCAATTTTGTCTCTGAACACTACCATTTTTGTAATATGTTCTTCTCTATAACACGGGAACTTGGTCAACTTCATGTTGTCTCATGTGTGTGTCATGTATGTGTTTTAGTTATGTGTGTTGCAAATAAGAATCCATACTGAAACACCACTAGTTTTGGCCTAGCACTTTTAGACAAGAATCAAGCTAAGTCATGCTGCTGCCCAACATGAGTACAGTGTGACCAAACTTGGAGGCCTTCGAAATAGCCCCCGATGGCCCATGATTCAATAGGCAAGGTCCCCCCGGGACCCACAAGCGACTACACCAACTTCTAGCATCCAGAATAAAAAGTTTCAGGTTCAAAGTATTTGGTTTAGGCTAAGTACACTTTGGTTACTTTTTCAGACGCTGCACAGCATAAGGATCAGCATCACCAACTTTGGAGCCCCGAAACTGAGTTAAAATAGGTCGAAATCAAGCACAAGAACCCCCCATGACCTTCACCAAGGTCCCCAACAGCTCCCAGCCTCTAGAAAATCAAAATTTGGGTCTTAAATGAGGTATTTTCAGTTGATTACACTGGAGCTACATTTTCTTACGTTGCACAGCGTAAGGATCAGCGTCACCAAGCAAAAACAGGGTAAAACAAGTAGTTTTAGGCAACATCTTCAACACCAGAGCAACCCACAAGGATCAGAAGTACTCGTGCTTGTTCACAAGCTTCAAAAACTCCAAATTTGAGCCTCAAATATGCCATTTTGACTTGATGACGCTGGGGTTACTTTTTCAGACGTTGTACAACGTGACCAACCAAGAATGGCTCAATTCAAGCACCTCCAAGCAGAATTTTGACATGAATTTGACTCCCGAGAGCTAGGCAACAATTGTACATGTTCACAGGCTTTAGAAAATCAAGATTTGGGCTTCAAATATGCCATTTAAGCTTCGTCATGATGGGACCACACTTTGGTCACGCTACACAGCGTAAGCACAGCATGACCAAACTAAACAAGCTTGAAACAGAAACAAAACGGAGTCAAACTTTGCACCCAAGCACCCTGGAGAGCAGGCAACAGTTAGGAAACATCAAACAAGCATCAGCAACTTCCAAAAAAATTCCAAAAAATGGCAAAAAATTCTCAGCATCAGAAAATTCCAGAAAAACTTAGGGACAAAGAAGTTTCAAGTAATACGGGTTGAATTTCCCTTGTACATTTCATTGTAAATCTTTATTTGTGGGATAGTCAAGCCCTCATGGTCTAAATTAAATGTACTTTCATGGCTTGAATAACCCATAAATTGTAAAAAGTGATGTACCTAGTCAAGAATGTAGCTTGCCGACACACATCCAACTCGTGCACAACTATCCGACACACATCCAACTCTCACCAGCATACATCCAACCCGAGCACAACTGTCCATTAGATACATGTCACTAGATCTGCTTTCCTCTCATCTCTTGGCCATTGATTCCATTCTAGAATTCTGTGTTGGAGCTCTGCCCAACCCTATAAATACCCTATCAATTCACATAAATCAAAGAGGAGGCAAAATTTGGAGAGATTGACAATTCTGAGAGAGGACAGAACCTGCAATCCTTGGGCGCTCGGCACACCTAACTGTTAGCATCCAAGCATTTCTCACGTTCATCACATTACATCATAGCATCATCACGTTACATCACCCCGGGGTTAGACGTTTGACCGGCAATCTACACGCAACTACGCTTTGACCGATGCACAATTTTTCTAAGCAATACATCATTTCCATTTTGCCAACCAAAAATTATTTCTGTTTTCTATTTTACAATCTGTTTAAATTTCTGCTTACATTCATTTTACGTACAGTTTATAGTTTACGTTTTATTTACGCCTTATGTTCTTACATCTTAGGACTCATGTTTATATTTTATGCACATTTACATGTTTTAAGACATCGTTTACGATAACCCCAACACTAGCCATAGCTTACGCTTGGGGAAGTCCTTGGTTGATTTATGTGCAGACCATCCAAGGTAGTCTACCTTTGTTTACTTTTTCAGCTTGCCCTCAGGTGAAGGCAAGGTCAGCTATGGCTGCCCGACGATCTTTCGGTGTCTATTTCCCTTCTAGCCTCACACCGACGATTTAGGTCAGTACAATTTTTTAGTGCTAGAGGGAGGGCCAAATTTGTTTTCAATTTAATCGAAACGCTGATCACGTTACCTGCTCAAATGCAGTGTTCACGTTGCTACAGTGTTCACGCTGCTACAGTGTTCACACTGCTACAATGCTCATGCTGCTACAGTGTTCATGCTACTATAGTACCGCTATAGTTTTTTTTCAACAAAAACACACAAAAAGCATCCATTTCAAAGCCGAATTCACCGTAATTCGCACCTAGACAAATTTTCAATGTTCACACATTGGACACTTAGACAAATTTTCAATATTCATTGTTGGTCACGCTATGGTTTGATTAGTTTGGTCATGCTGTGTTTGTGTCACGCCGATCATAGTGCAACTGCTTACAATCCAACCCCATTCATCCAGCCCAGTCTACTCACGTTCATCATGGAATCCTTCCAAATCAACCTAGTAACACTACCAATCGTTGAAACTTCGAACCCTGTGACTGCTACGGAACCCATAAGTATCATTGAACAAGTAAACCCTCAAGGCCCTACACGCCAATCGCTTAGGATATAGGGCAAAGACCCTACCTATGTCACTCTTACACCTGAACAGTACAACTTCATATGTGTCAAAATCCAAGCTAACCTACCTATTGACCGTACGGAAAGGAAAGCAAAATGAGACTATGAACTTATCCACAAGGGAGGTCGTGAGTTCATCCCTTCAGCATTTGACATAATCTCGCTCTCTGAACACCATCATAGACTCATATCCCAACTTCTCATGGCTAGAAGTTAAGCCTTACAGCTACCTCCCATAGAGCCTCAAGATGAAGAAGATGACTTTGCAGCCCAATCTGAACATGGAGAATCATACCATACCATTCCTGGAAGAAACAATATTTCCATCACTAGCTTCCTTACAGGAAGTAGCCATTCCTCTCCCCATCTTTCCCAAGTCCAACATTCAAACTAATGCATCTACTTCTGTCATACCATTGCAAACACAATCCCAACAGACTAATGCAGGAATGACTTCTCAACCTCAAGTGATTGGAATGCCATCGGTCATACCTACTTCCACGTCCATCCATTATGTACCTCAAGTGAAAATCCAAAAAACGCCAACGATCACTTCATAGCCTGTGACTGGACAGTGGGTCCCACCAGCTGTTCAGCAAAACCCGCCTACTCATTATATTGTACCACGTCCCATAATCTCAGCCCCGAATGTTGTCCTGCCACAACAAACAATAGTCCAACAACCTCTTTTTCCTCAAATGATGCCACAATCAAGTCATTATCAATTACCATCAACCCAAGTTGCCAGTCATCCTACTGCCCAAGAATGGGCAGACACATAAAAAATGGTGCACTCCTTGGCAGAGGAATTAAAACGCCTTAAAACTTTGAACAATGAGGAAGTCAAAGTACTTGATTTCTATCAAGATGACCCGATTGACCCTTCAGTTCCACCCTAAGCCTTGCCAAAA
Organism: Gnetum montanum; assembly: GCA_015680685.1. Classification (NCBI taxonomy): domain Eukaryota; kingdom Viridiplantae; phylum Streptophyta; class Gnetopsida; order Gnetales; family Gnetaceae; genus Gnetum; species Gnetum montanum. The sequence continues at coordinate 99,565 of MNCI01011315.1, forward strand.
GGAGTCTCGTTACCTTAGTTGACCAAGTACAATGGAGAGGGAGACCCAAATGCCCACCTAGTGACATTTCGAACTGAAAGTCTTTTGCTTCAAGCATGGCCCCATGTAGTTCTATTTGTATTTTCTATGTCCTTAGCAGGAAGAGCCTTAGACTGGTATCGAGCCTTATCCCGTAGCTCTATATCTTCTTTGGAAGATTTGTTACACTAGTTTGTCACCTGTTTCAAATACAATCTGAAACCTGAAGCCACATTAGATAGCTTGATTCAAATTAAACAAGCATCTTTAGAGCCAACACAGAAATTTGTCCAAAGATGGAGTGCAGCCCTGAATGAACTTCACGAGCCTATTCCTGAAACGTAATCTGCTTACCATCCTTAAGGCAACCGCAAATGACTTCATTAAATCAAAGCTCTATTATCTAAAACCCCATACTTTGAGTCAAGAATTTGTACAAATTAAAGACATAGAAGAGGCGGCACAATCAAGCAATGACCCAGCTTATGTGGCCTACAAAAACCAACATACTCGCAAGCAAAACACAACCGAGGCAACAATAGCCGCAATCACAAAAGCAACCAACTGGGGCCCAAAAGCTAAGCAACCTAAAGCCCTAGCTAACAAAGCCACCAACTTTTCCAACTCACCTACATCAACAGGGGCTACCCCAAAGCCCAACTTTCAGTGCAAGGACCACTCAAAGTATACACCACTACCAATGCAACCCTCTCAACTATTGGAGCAACTCTTGAAAGCTGGGCAAATCCAACACAAACACATATCAGAGATTACCCGCCAAAAACATGATAGGTATTACGAGCTACTAAGGAACCCCACCTTAGCAATACCAAATAAGCCCCCGGTCCCACAACATTTTAAATTGGACCAATACTGTCATTACCATCAAATGGCTGGTCACTGTATAGACAACTCTCATGCCTTGCAAGATGACCTGCAGGGAATGATAAAACAAGGCCAACTAGTGATTGACACGACAAGTCAATCCAACGCAGATGATGCCTCCTATGTCATAAACTCAATTAGCATAGGTGGCAATCCCAAACCTGTGCAAAAACCTTTTGTGATCCGTGTGCCTCCCAGCAAGGCAAGGATTCCCCTAGCCTCCACAAATAAGAGGCCTCCCTTTGTTATCAAGGTACCACCCCAGGCACCCACAACATCCTTTGTGGTCAAGGCTCCACAATGTTCGTCTGCTAAGACGTTAAACTAGCATGACTCTTCTGCTAAGACATTAAGATGGCATGACGTAGCAACAAAAACCGCTAAGCAACCTTTTTTCATAAGAGTGTCACAATGAGATGGCCCCTCACCCACTCGAAGCCCAACAGTGGGCAACATCTCCATCCCTCCTCCTCCAAAGGGTTGACCCCACTAGCAACCCGAGTAGGCCCACCAAATGGGAATGCAAGAGGACAAATGAGCACCTTGCAACTCCCATGGCTGAAGCAAAGACCACAACTAGCAAACAACAACTAAAAACTGGGACCCCTACCCCCAAGCAAGCCAAGCCTAAGTCCCCCTCCCGAGAGGTCTATCTCTTAAGCTTCACAGAGGAAGTCAAAGCCAACACAATGGCTAATGATAAGGACTTCGTAGCTACACTAACCCAAGTAAAGCAAATGCTCAAGCAAAAGAACACAACATTTAGCTTATACAACCTAGTCAAGACCTCACTTGCTCACTGCCAAGCATTGGCCCAGGTCTTAGCCTTCATTCCTGTTATGGAGGACATTCCTACAAATGAGGCATCCATCCGTGCAACAATGTTTCCTCTCACACCACAAGAATTGGGTTCAACAACCTTAGCCTTTCTTGATGATGCAATTAAAGTTAACCCTAAACAAGGGGAAGTCACTATAGCTCCACTATCCATTAGCATTCATGTTGGGTAGTGCACCATTCGTAGAGTGCATGTTGACGATGGTGTAGCAACGAACGTAGTCTTGTACTTCGTCATTGATAAGCTAGGCTTGGCAGATGAAATCAGGCCAACCAAAACCACATGTCTAAAATCCTTCAATGGATCACATGTCACAGTCAAGGGTACAATCAACTTAGCCTTTGTAGCAAGAGAGTAATTCCCCACTAGCGCAGATTTTACTGTCATAGAGGAGATGCCAGGTTTCAACATGATTCTAGGCATGCCTTGGCTAGCTCAACTAAGGGCCATCTCCTCTCCCATCGACCACGAAATCCACCTTCCATACAAAGGTGGTCAAGTTATCATCCATGGTGATAAAATTTTCTCTTCAACTATCCACAACATAGACATGGTGCAAGTTTTGGAAGAAGAGTTTCTTAATGGTACACCTATGACAACCAACGCAACGCTTAAGGCTAACACACCTGAACGAGTGGTTGAAGTCGATAGCTTCCCAGAGGATCCTAAGCCTTGCACACTCCCTAATCCATGCCTGATTAGGAAGCAACTACATGACCAAGACTTTCCCTTAGCCAAAAATGCGGTGGGTGCCTACCTACCCTTTGCCTCCGCTTGCCATGCATTTTTGACATTTGTTTACATTGCACTAGCCTATGCGTTTACATTTTTTCCACTCACTTAGATCACGCATTTTGCTTTGTTTACACATTCGTCAACTTAGTTTACACATTGCATTTGAAAAACATCAAACATAAAAACATAAAACTACAAAAACACATGGCCTTAAACTAGCTTACAGCCCAGAACGGCCTAAAACTATCACTTTTTGCATTACCTTTCTTTCATTCATACATTCCAACTCTATGTGTAACATGGTATCGCTTAACGTTGTTTTCTTTCTAGTTGATTTTTTTTATAGGATCTTGCAAATACACAGCATGACCATGCATGCAACATCACACTTTACACAAGCAAGGTAAGCATTAGTCCGCTATGACTATAAATTGACACAGAATAGTCCTGGCATCATGACTTAAAACTGATACCACATAATAATTCCTGGCATCATGACTTAAAACTGATACCACAGAATAGTCCTGGCATCATGACTTAAAATTGATACTACAGAGTAGTCCTGGCATCATGACTTAAAACTGATACCACAGAGTAGTCCTAGCATCATGACTTGAAACTAATACCACAGAGTAGTCCTAGCATCATGACTTGAAACTAATACCACAAGGTAGTCCTGGCATCATGACTTAAAACTGATACCACAGATCTCTTTCTAGTATGACACTAAACTTCTACATCCATTTGTCATGACATGAAACTAGCATCGAGAGTCCACTAAGACTATAAACTAGTTTGCCTCTTCATAGTCCGCTATGACTATAAACTAGCAATGCATCATCCGCTACGACGCTAAACTGGCATCGTCCAAGGGGTTATGATACGAAACTAATCCAGAACAGTCCACTAAGACTATAAATTGGTGACATCATCAACGACCAGGAAAAACTTGAAAAGATGCGTCACTGCAATCGGTTGTTCATGTTCCACAAAGGCTTGCTGCATGATTTATCTCATAGGCTCTAATAAAGATAATGCTATTCATGATCCTATCTGCTTTGAAAATTGTATGCAATGACTCCATCTCTTTGTTTAAAGTGTTTAGCTGACTATTTCATTTGTGATTTTCTTGTCTTCTTGGAGTTGTCTTTGCAAGATGACACCTCTCAGGCATTCGTGCATAGATGCACTTCATCATGATGACAAGGTATCACATTCTTCCTGACACACGTAACTAGGTTAATCAATCCATTCATAAGTACATTCCTGACTCCCGATACATCCCCTATTTCCCCATCATGCTCCCCTTAGCCTATTCAATTACACCCCCCTGATACATTCTTCTCACCTCAAAACTCTTGATACACTATTGCACATTGTAACTCCCTAGGCAGTCGCAACGCAAAACACAGTTTACAATGCATGACATAAAATCGAACATGAGTGAAACACCACAAAATTTTGAGCTTAGTACTTGTCCAACAACAAACAGATCCCTAGGACCCATAGATGATCACAGCTACATCTGGTGTCACAAATGGCAACTTCGAAGATCAAAATACTTGATTTTCACTAAGTATGCACTCTCAGCGTATACGCCTAGCGTATACGCTCAAGTTCACATCCACAGCGTATACACCCCAGCGTATACGCCCGACATTCTCAGCGTATATGCTCAGCGTATACGCCCAGCGTACACGTCCAGTGTGTACGCCTCACATGTACGCTCGGCAGGTACAACAGATGTATACACCCGACATGAAATCCCCAAAGACGGCATGGAAACAGGACTGCAAAGCAAGATTTGGCACAAGGCAACGACCATCAGCGTATATACCCCAGCGTATACGCCCGCATCCATCAACGTATACGCCCTAGCGTATACGCCCAGCCATCATCAGCGTATACGCTAGGCATATACGCCCAGCACATCTAGCGTATATGCCCAGTGTATATGCCCAGAGTCTACGCTCACCAGATGCAACGTATACACTCAACGTGTATGCCCAGCAAATGTACACTTGTAAATTTTACGCTTTTGCACCTGGTCAATGCGCTACGTGTCACACAACCCGAGTCTAGCGTCAAAAACCTGTATAAAAGCCCCATTTTTCACTAGATCCAAGTGGGTTGGCAAAAAACATTCAGAGCACACCAGAGAGTAGAGACGTTGAGCACCAAAGCAGGAAACCTTATACGCTGGACAACCTTGTACGCTGAGCATACAGCCTCTACGCTATGTCTACAGAGTAAACTAGCCCACAGTCATCCCTGCATCTACCGGGGCTTTTCGTCCGCCTTGTGTCCCAGTCACAACTGTGTTACACCAATGCATTGTACTCTCATTCTTTAATTCCAGTATTACATTTTCTTCCCAAAATTGTTTATATTTTGCATTAATTGTTGCATGTATTATGTTTACACTTGTTTACGTTTATGCTCTATTCGCATTGATTACATTGTTTACGCTCTAATTTACGCCTGTTACGCCATTTACGTATAACCCAGCGTATAGCACTTCAGTGTACGTTCGGGGAAATCCTTGTCTGATCCGCGTGTGGACCACCCAAGGTACTCTGCCTTCGTTCATTCCAGCTCGCCCTCAGATGAAGGTAGGGTCTTCTGTGCGTGTCCTGTGATGCCACAGTCTTTGTTTCCTTCCAGCCGAAGACCGACGATTTCGGACGATACAGAAATTGGCGCTAGAAGGAGGGCGTCTGCCTAAAACCTTACCTGCAAACATCCCAACATTTATGCTGTTGAGCATTTACGCCGTCGACCATACCCTGATTCCTTCTGAAAACCTCCCAGCGTTTACGCAGCTCAGTTTAAAACCCAGTCTGCAAACTATCCAGCGTCTACACTGTCCAGCGTCTACGTTGCTCCTGTTAAAACTCCATCTGCAACATCCCCAGTGTTTATGCTGTTAATCATACGCTACACGCCTTACGTTGCAAATTTTTCCTACACTGTACACAAGACTGCTAAATTTTACGCTACACATTTTATGCCGTAGATACTGCCATCCATTTACGCTGTACACTGATTTTTGCCCCTGATGTTCTGTTTACGCTGCGCTCTTTACGCCGTAGACCTTGTCTACGCAGCTGTCCAGTTTATACTGCATTCTATACGCTGTAACCCTGTTTTACGCTGAACCCTGACACTGTATACGCTGCCTAATGTAGACGCTGTATGATTTACGTCGTAGACTTTTCTACGCTGACTCTATACGTTGCATATATATGTTGTATACGCTATATATGCTGTCATTATACGCTTGTCATTGAAGCGTATACGCTATACACTGCACTCAGTACACTAATTTCACATCTCTATACTACGTCATACCCTCAGCAGCTCATCATGAACCCCGCAAACACTACCGCTACAACCACTCAAGTCACCGACATTGTAGGCACCATGGCTGTCCAACAGCCCATCGTTCCAAAACCGGTAGTACAACCCACAGCGAGGCCTCACTGGTCCCTAAGGTTACAAGGGAGAAACCCAACCTCTAACATTATAACCCATGACCAGTACAACTTCATATGTGCAAAGATGCAAGCTGGTCTGGCCGTAGATTGAGCCAAAATAGAGGTAAATAGGCAATACGAACTCTTCTACAAGGGGGGACGCGAGTTCATCCCTTCCCCGTATGATATAATCCCTATTCTAGAGTAGTACTCAGAGCTCATCACACAACTCCTCCTGCAAAGGAGCCAGTCATTGGATCAGCCTGCAGTAGATCTCCAACTGGAAGAGGAGGACGAGTTCGCTGCCCAATCCGAACACGAAGACTCCTATCACACCCTTAGCCCACAAACACACATCAACCCCATGTTTCATCCAGGCACAGGGGAAATCATGCCCCTCCAACACCTCAGGTTCACCCAGGCGCAAGCACCTCCACCAAAAACATTAGCGCTGGTTCATGTTCCTCCTCTGAGCGACCCGCAAATCAACAGACTCCCTCTTGCTATCATTCCCGCTGCAGCTGCCAGCCCATCCTCGCAAGCACCACCCCCACACAATAACATGGGAGCGACCTTCTCGCCTCGAGTGATAGGGATGCCACATGTGATACCAGCATCCACGTCCGCTCACTACATCCCCCACATCCAAACGCACAGAGCCCCCTCGACCACTGTAACCTTACATGGAGTTCCTTCACAAAACGTGGCTGGGCAATTGGCGGCGATGGGTGTGCCATCACATCAACCCTCTCACTACAACGTGCCACCCCATACGATTCCCCTAGCCAACATTCCCCAAGTACAGCTGCAACCACAGCAACAACAACCTCTCACCTACAATGTGTCGTTCCTGGTGCCACACGCTATGAACATCCCACAAATCCAACCGCCGACTGCACAGCTTTCAACCTTCCAACTTACCATCCAACAATCCAATCTGTACAATATACCGCATCCCCAAGCTGTTGCCTCACCTAGCGCCCAAGACTGGGCGGATGCTAAAAAATTAATGTAGGAATTAACTGACGAGGTCAAACGCCTCAAAACAGCTGCCAACGGAGAGTTAAAGGTAGTAGACTTTTACCACGATGACCCCATTAGCCCTTCCATCCCACCCCTAACTTTGCCCAAAGGAATATCATTGCCAACACTAAATAAATATAATAGGGAGACGGACTCCAACGCCCACTTAATAACGTTTAGATTAGAATGCACGTTACTCCAGGCATGGCCCCATGCCATTTTGCGAGTGTTCCTCATTGAAACACCACAAAAATCTTTTAAGTGTTGTGCCAGCGTCTACGCCCAGCGTTCACACCCGGCGTTCACGCCCAGCGTCTACGCCCGGCGTCCACGCTCAGCGTCTACGCCCAGCTCAGTGTACACGCCCAGGTACGACAGGGGCACACGCTCGATGACAGGATTTCCAATGGCAACATGAAGATTACACCAAAGAGCAAGGATTGAAGCAAGTGGACATCCGTCGGTCTCTACGCCCGGCGTCTACGCCCGACGTATACGCCCAGCGTGTACGCCCACCGTACACGCCAGCTTGTAAATGTTTACGCTCAGCGTATACGCCCAGCGTGTACGCCCAGCGTATACGCTCAGCGTGCACGCCATCTTGTAATGTATACGCCCAGCGTGTACGCTCAGCGTGCACGTCAGTTTGTAATGTATACGCCCAGCGTGTACCGAGTTTCTAAATTGTAACGCCCAGTCTATACGCCACGTGTCCCCCCATCCGCTTTTCCCAGTAACCCTACCCCTATAAATAGCCCAATTTTCCACGTTTACCCGACCCGCGAAAATTTACCAGAGCTGACCCAGAGCAATTACGCTGCTGAAACCCTTTACTCTCACGCTTACGCTGGAAGTCCTGCACGCTGCACGCTGAACACAGTCCGCCCCTCGCCAATCGCGTCAACCAGCTGCATCCCTCTGTCCACCGGGGCTTTACGTCCGCCTTGTGTCCCTACACAACTACGTTAGACCGGTGCACAACATTTTAACTCTATAATCCATTGTTTACATTTGTTGCAAGTTCTTTTACAGTTTTACGTTAATTTTGCCCGCGCTTCGTTTACGCCTGTTCACGTTCGCGCTCCGCGCTCGGTTCGCGTCCGAAGACGACCACTGTTTACGCTCGCTGTGAGCTCTTTTTTTAGTTTTACGTCAATTTGGCCCACCCTTCGTTCACGCTCACTTGCATTTTCGCTCCGTTTCCGTTTGTATACGCCCACTGTTCACGCCGTTTGCCTGCATACGCCCTACATCCATTCACTGTTTACGCTGTCACGCCCGTACGCTCACGCTGTGTTCATTTCTGTTCACGCTGTTCATGCCCCACTCCGTTCATGCCCTTTATATTGACGCCGTGCACGCCTGATTCATCGCTTACGCCCTGTTTACGCATAACCCAGTGTATAACGCTTCGGCGGCGCTCGGGGAAGTCCTTGTTTGATCTGCGTGCGAACCATCCAAGGCACTCTGCCTTCGTCCTTTCCAGCTTACCCTCAAGCGGAGGCAGGGTCAACTGTGCTCGCCCGCTGATCTTTCGGTGTCTGCAACGTTCCAACCTCACACCGACGATTTCGGTCGGCACAGTTTTTGGCGCTAGAAGGAGGGCCCTTCGCTAAACAGGCTTCACGTCCCTCAGCGTTCACGCTGATCAGCGTCCTCGCTGTCGTTTTTAAAATCAGACTCAGCGTTTACGCTGTCGACTCCAGCGTTTACGCTGCACAAACCCTAGCGTATACACTGCACGCTCACGCCAGCGTCTACGCCACATACTTAGCGTACACGCTACACGCTTACGCCAGCGTTTACGCTGCAGATGAACCCTAGCGTACACGCTACACGCTTACGCCAGTGTTTACGCTGCAGACGAACCCTAGCGTACGCGCTACACGCTTACGCCAGTGTTTACGCTGCAAACGAACCCCAGCGTACACGCTACACGCTTACGCCAGCGTTTACGCTGCAGACAAACCCTAGTGTACACGCTACACGCTTACGCCAGTGTTTACGCCGGATCCTTAGCCTGTAGACTTGTCTACGCCACAGCATACACCGTTATCCATATCAATTCCACACACTCAAATCGTCCATAATCATGAATCCCCTCAACATCACTGCTGCTACTACCCAGAACGTTAACATCTCAGACGCAACAGCTGCCCAGCCATCCATCATGCAACACATGGGAGGGCAATCCACAATGGGGCCCCGTCGATCGTTGAGGTTGCAAGGGAGAGACCCTACCGCTAACATCATAAGCCAAGACGAGTACAACTTCATTTG
>MNCI01011315.1:120970-135056 GCA_015680685.1 Gnetum montanum
CAGCGTGTACCGAGTTTCTAAATTGTAACGCCTGGTCTATACGCCACGTGTCCCCCCATCCGCTTTTCCCGGTAACCCTACCCCTATAAATAGCCCAATTTTCCACGTTTACCCGGCTCGCGAAAATTTACCAGAGCCGACCCAGAGAAATTACGCTGCTGAAACCCTCTACTCTCACGCTTACGTTGGAAGTCCTGCACGCTGCACGCTGAACACAGTCCGCCCCTCGCCAATCGCATCAACCAGCTGCATCCCTCTGTCCACCGGGGCTTTACGTCCGCCTTGTGTCCCTACACAACTGCGTTAGACCGGTGCACAACATTTTAACTCTATAATCCATTGTTTACATTTGTTGCAAGTTCTTTTACAGTTTTACATTAATTTTGCCCGCGCTTCGTTTACGCCTGTTCACGTTCGCGCTCCGCGCTCGGTTCGCATCCGAAGACGACCACTGTTTATGCTCGTTGTGAGCTCTTTTTTTAGTTTTACGTCAATTTGGCCCACCCTTCGTTCACGCTCGCTTGCATTTTCGCTCCGTTTCCGTTTGTATACGCCCACTGTTCACGCCGTTTGCCTGCATACGCCCTACATCCATTCACTCTTTACGCTGTCACGCCCGTACGCTCATGCTGTGTTCATTTCTGTTCACGCTGTTCATGCCCCACTCCGTTCACGCCCTTTATATTGACGCCGTGCACGCCTGATTCATCGCTTACGCCCTGTTTACGCATAACCCAGCGTATAACGCTTCGGCGGTGCTCAGGGAAGTCCTTGTTTGATCTGCGTGCGGACCATCCAAGGCACTCTGCCTTCATCCTTTCCAGCTTGCCCTCAAGCGGAGGCAGGGTCAACTGTGCTCGCCCGCTGATCTTTCGGTGTCTACAACGCTCCAGCCTCGCATCGACGATTTCGGTCGGCACACTCATGTCCCTCGCAGAGAGAGTGCTTGATTGGTACCGAGCCTTGCCGAGGAATTCTATATTTTCCTTGGAAGAGTTGTTAAATCAATTCGTAACCAGGTTCAAATATAAGTTGAAACCTAAGGCGACATTGGACAGCCTTATACAGGTTAAACAAGCACCGCTTGAACCTGTACAAAAATTCATTCAAAGGTGGAGTGCCACTCTCAATGAGCTACACGAGTCGATTCCCCAAACATATCTGCTCACAATTCTAAAGGGGGCTGTTAATGACTTTTTCAAATCCAAATTGTACTATCTTAATGCGCGTAACCTTAACCAAGCCTTTGTACAAATCAAAAATATAGACGAGGCGGCTCAAATAAGCCATGATCCGGCGTATTTAGCCTTCAAAAATCAACACAGTAAGAAAGATAAAGAGAAGGCTAAAACAACTATAGCGGCAATAGCGGAAATGCAACAAGCATGCATGGCACAATAAAACAAACCGCCTATAGCCCCTACTAACTATACTAAACCTACTGCTACAATCGCGCCGGAATCATCATCATCGCAGAACCCAACACTAAACTGTATGAGAAATTTTGAGAGGAAAGAACCCTCTCAATATATGTCATTGCCTCTGAAGCCATCCTAGTGCTTCGATCAACTCCTGAAGGCTGGGTTAATGAAACACAAACAGTTATCCCCTATGGCCATCCAGAGACATGATCGATTCTGTCAACTCGTTCAGAACCCAAGCTTAGCAACACCGGATAAGCCTCCAGTGCCCAAAGGTTTTAGAATGGATCGCTTCTACGATTATCACCAACGCAACGAGCACAGCATGGATTACTGTTTCACCTTGAAGTAGGACATACAACGAATAATCGACGAAAGCCAAATCACCTTTGACGAGGCCAACCCGGTCCAACCGCAAAATCAGGCTATGGGGGTGTATAAAGACCCTCTGAACACCAAAGAGGCGTCGTACGTTATCAACACAATTTGCTTTTATGATTAACCCGAGACACCCAACATTAACACCGTCTACCCTGAATATAAACCACAAACACCTAACGAGCCATTTGTAGTCCATGTTCCTCCCACTCCATCTGCATCCATGCCTCAACCATCATTCGCCCCACAAAAATCATATGTAGCGCGCATACCTCCCGTTGTCACTACCCTGAATCTATCAACCCCTCCGACTCGGCCTGCCCCTTTCGTAGTCCGAGTGCCACTTGCAGTTGCAACAGCGGAGGTCCAACCTCCGCCTAAACAAACCCCATATGTTGTTAGGACATCCACAAGTCCTAATGATTACCAAACTTCGACCTCACAAACGCAAGGTAAACCTAGCCCCCACGTCATTAGGATGCCTGGCCAGCCTTCTGCTCAACCACATCTGACTATCCAACCACAACCCCGCCCGGCTCCATATGTGGTATGAATCCCAAGGCAACCTGAAGCTCCAAGACCAGCTCCACCTCCACGCCACACACGAGAACGCTTAGCGGATAAGCTTACGCGTGAACACTTGGAAAAGGAGTGTCAACAGTTAGCTATAGGGCCATCTAAACCCACTCCACTTAACACCGTACCCATGACGCCACCCAACAGTCAACCAAACGCAGGCAACGAGGGTGAACCATCCAAAAAACATGATACATCTAAAATGATAGTTTCAAGCAAAAACGATAGACCAACAAAGCTTGAAATAAAATAGTTGGGCCCAATGGACCCAGTCACCGCTGATGCAAACGCGCCCAATAGTAGAGACTTGGCAACAGCTTTAACACAAGTCACACAAGTACTTAAGAAAAAGAACACTTCACTAAGCTTGTATGACTTAGTTCTAACATCCCAAACGCATCGTGAAGCTTTGGTACGCATGCTAACATCGATCCCAGTAAGCGATGACTTGCACCCGGATGAACCCTCCATTCATGCGGTGATGTACTCGCCCCAAGGGGTAACTTCCAAACCATTAAGCTTCCACAACGATAACATTAAGGTGGATAAGAAAACAAGGGAGGTAACAACAGCCCCCATGTTCATAACGATACGCATAAATCAGTTCAAGATACATAGGGTCCACGTAGACGATGGAGCTACTACGAACGTGGTACCATACCCCATTATTGAACAACTAGGGCTGACCGAGTTAATCAAACCAATTGCAACTACATGTTTAAAATCATTCAGCGGGTCACGCGTAATGGTCAAAGGCATAGTGACCTTAGACTTCATAGCAGGGGACCAGTTTCCCACGTCTACCGACTTCGTAGTGGGCGATGAAATGCCAGGATTCAACCTAATATTAGGAAGACCCTAGTTGGCCCAACTGATGGCCCAACTGAAAGCAGTCTCATCCCCTATACACCAAGAGATTCACCTGCCTTATGAAGGCGGTGAAATCATCATACACGGGGAAGCGGCTACACCTATTATTTCATCACACATAGACACGGACCAAGGCTCAGAGGTTGAGCTTGAAGAGCCTAGCTGAAATGACATAAACAAACAACAACTGGTAGGTAGTAATCCAAATTCACCTAAAACAGAAACACCTACACCTGACATTGTACATACTCCTTCTCAATTAGAAACTAACACAGAACTCGCCACAAATATTAAAACACAAGAAAACACTGACACAGGAACCACTTCATCAGACGTCCCTTGGGCCGAATTACCATTCAATGTAATCAGTGAAGGGGATGCTGAATACAGAATCATACCTGTTGACACATCGCCTAACATTAAAAAGAAAAAAATCAAAAAATCCCTAAAATAATACCATCTCAATATGTTCGAAATGATGTTAAACTACAACTCGGCCAAAATGGCGTTAAACTACAACAAATAAGAAAAAACATTAAACTACACTCCCTATCCAGAACGACATTAAACTATCATGTCCACAATGACATAAAACTAGCCACAATCAGAAATGGTCATTCAACCGAGAAACCCACCCACGTTATCCAAAATGTTACTTGTTTACAACTGGGGCCCGAAATGGCCTTAAACTATGCATGTGGCCCGAAATGGCCTTAAACTACACATGGGGCCCGAAATGGCCTTAAACTAGATCACACACTTGTACTTTGTTTTTCTCTTTCGTTTATCATTACGATTTATAATTACATCCACATATTACACTTAAAACAAATGAAAAAATAAACCAAAATATTTTACATTGCCGTGTCATGTGTGCAATTCAACTCAAAATCAACAAAAAAAATTTTATACATGCAATGTTGTACAATTATAAGTGTCAATTGTTCTTGTCCATCTCAAAACTTCTTTAATTTACAATTCTCGTATAAATTTGAGTCAAGAAAAAAAAACTAAAAAACTAAGCATCTGGGATGGGGGGATCGTCCCCTTTAGATCCACCGACGTCAGGGGCCCCCGCTCCACTGGGACCAGCTTCTTCGACATCGTCACCACCTTCATCCTGAAAATACAAAATGAGAAAACCAATATAAGAACAAGAGAACGTCAAAATTTTAAACATTATTTAGCAAATCAATTTCATAATGATGAAATGCTTACCATAGGAGATCCCCCTAAGCCAAATTCCAGTCGACGAAGGATTTCCTCCTTTGAGGCACTGGCCCAATCTGTCCCATCAAGGCCTAAGTCGACGTCTGCTAAGGTCTTTCCCTCGTCGACAGCCGACCAGGTAGGACGTTTCAAAGGGAATTCACCCACAGACACTTCCCCAGAAGCAGTTGTAATCACCCTGGTAGGCGACTCCATCTCGACAGTTGTGTTCTGGAAAAAAGTATCAAAAGCAGAGCGTAAACCCAAACACTCCACAAACATTTCTAGTTGCCGCTTTTCAATGGACACTTCTTTTAACGACTTCTTGTAGTGATGTTTATGGTTCTTCTCATCCTGACCCCACTTGCGAACCTTGGAAGCAAAGGCTTTCCAATATTGACATTTGAGGTTCAGGAGATCAATTTGGGCTTTACACTCTGCCATTCTTCGAGTCAGTGACGCATGACGATTTAGTAGATTCCAATATCTAGTATACGTAACCTCGGACGTTCACCGCTTAGTTTAGCAGCGGCAAACTCGTACCGAGCCTTAAGATCGTCATGTTCAACCAACAATTCGAAGACTTCCTTTTCCTTTGCTTGGATCTACAGCCACAACTGTTCGACGGAACGCCTACAGGTCCATAGCGACTTGGCGTTGTGCACAAGACCTTCCGCCACCTCCTCATAAATAGGTCTTGGCACCTGCTCCACCTCTGGGGATAGTGAGGGTAAACTCTCTATGCTGATGCTCTCAGAGGGATCCCACCTCAATTTGGCACCTATGCACACGAAAAGAACAAACGTTAAGACAACATGAACAAGGTGTGAAACTCCAAAATTGCAAATGATTCAAAACAGTTATACCTATTTCAGGGTGGACCTCTTGAATTCATTCGAGAACCTCTTCAGCAATTCCAGCCACAAAATCCATCTTACTCGGCATCTCTATCCAAGTAAATGGTTCACAGGTGCGGGATGAACTAACCTCCGTGGTCCTCTCAGGGGGAACCGTCTTCATGGGTACGTCTAACCGCACTGTCCTGGTTTCGCTGCCTTCATCTGGAAGAAATGAAAACATGAAAATAAAATACCATAGAAGCAATAACTAACGAAGCAATATAAAATAAAATGAAAAGAAAAAATACCGTGCTCCTTGTCACCTTCTGGGGGATCCCCTAAGTCCAGCTTTCCCGTAAGAAAGTTACTAAACACTTGATCGATACCACCTTGGTCATCCAACAGCTCAGTTTCTATGGAATTCTCCTTCAACTCCTCCGTTCCTCCTCCCTGATCCTTCTCCACATTTTCCTCCTCATTATTTTGCTCCATGTTGGTCTCCTCCTCCTCAGTAATAGTTTCTAATGCCTGCTTCCTCACTTCTCAAATCAAGCCAAAGGTATCAGTGACATGTAAGCGATTGAAGAAAAAATTATGAGCGAAACGAAAACAATAAAGCAATAAGAGGGCTAAGTCTACTTACCAAGCATCTTGAATCGTATACGCTTCACCCGTGGCTCGCTCACATTTGAGACTTCCTCAGTTGGGCGTTCGTGTCTTTTTAGCTTCGATTTGGCCTGGCCAACAGTTTCTTTGATGACCCATTCTGCTCTTCTCGTAGTATAGGATACATCGTCCAGTTCCAATCTCAAACTATCATGGGTGTGGATTGACGTACCAGATGATCCCCCTATCGTAATAGACATGGACTCATCAATGCCCTCAGGAGCATCTTGGGACTTGGCTGTTTCAAATAAGTGATTGATCCACGGATGGGATAGTTGACCCCGATCCCGTAGAACAAACTTATTATCTGCGTGAACTACCATCCCAGTTATAACGCAAAGCGACGAAGGTAACCGGCAAAGAAAGCAAAGGTGAAGTGGAATTACGCCTCGACATTCGAGCGCAGTCACACTATCTCCTTGTGCATGCCCGACAACAAAAATTCAACCCAGTTATAACGCATTCCAGTTTCCAGGATAGTTTGCATGACGCGTACAGCCTCAACCCCAAGACTCCGTACCTAGGAAATGGTTTTGGGGAATACCCACACCCTAAACAGGGGATATAGTTCATTTACCTCCTCAACCTTTGCTTTCCCCTGCATTGGGAATTCTTTGGCACCCTTGGCCATGCCCAGCCAATTCTCCAATTCACGTACCTTTTGGAGCTCTTTATGAGCCCTGTCTAAAACTACACTTATGCCATCTGCCGGTACCCCAAATAAGTTTGAAAAGAACTCAGGCGACAGATGGAAAACTACCTTAACACCCTTAATTCGGGTGCTATAGTAGGAGACAGACTCATTAAAGGAATCCACAATCCCGATTATTTCTACAATTAATACATCAGGACTCGGGGTCGTGAAAAGCTCCATGAGGCCGACATTGTCTAAGCAACGAACAATAGATGTCGGGGCATGGTTACGCAACCATTTTTGAGCCTTAGTCACCTCCCTGAACTTCATTGACAGGGTTGTCTCAGTTCACCCAGTTGTGACAGGGTTCCCACCAGGAGGTACATCAACTGCAAATACAATTTGAGATTGTCATATCAGTATAACTCTCGGCAGTTAAACAAACACGTTAGCACATCTAGGAAATGTTCTCATTTATCGTTAGTTGTCGACTTGGATGTGCTACCGGAGTCACGAGGGAAGACCGGTCCATTGTCTGACCAGTCTTCATGCAGCCACCCACGAGCTTTGCACATCGCAAACACTCTAGAGAACTATTTATGAAAATGAATGATAGCACCCTTCGTTTGACCCAACAAGGTTCCATGAAGGGTGGGACCTACCATAAAAGCCTCTAGAGCAGTGCGAGCAAGAGCAAGTCCTTCGTCCTCAACGCACGTCCCGTCTGGGTTAACTTTAGGCCTACAAACAAACGGAGGTCAGAATAGAAGCAAATGCCAAATGGCGAAGAGAAACAATAAACTTAAATGGTCCTATCTATCCACCCGGTACACAATTCCAGGGGGATTCTGAAATAGCATGTGCACGCGTGCAGCTATGAATAGAGTGTTGTTGAGGTAGTCCAACCATCATGGCAACTGTGCCCACACACGCGTTAACGGGTGTGTAGACCTGGGCCCGCGGGTAGAACCATCCTCATTAACAAACGACCCCTCGTCAATGTCTTCTATGAAGACCATAACACCCTCCGCAGCTCCCGACAGCATTGCCTTAAGCACACTTCGCACCACCAGTTCACTTAGCTGCGACCAGATCACCTCTTCGAAGTTGTCTAGCATGAAGGCCAGGAATTCACACGCACCTTCTCTGAACCAAACCCCATTATTGTCCACAGTTAGATCCGGGGTAGGCTCATCAGCCTCAATGGGGCCAAACCATGTTAGCACCCTAATGAGCTTAACAACGAGGAGAAAAGACTTACTATTCCTTCAAGCAATCAAGATGCCATGATAAATCAGCCATGCATCAAAACAACTTGAAAAACAAAAGTTCACATCGTAAACTGACACTTAAAAAAATTTCCTAACTGTTTATGCTCGGCGTATATGCTGCTAAACCTAACGTATACGCTGTCAAAATTTGTTTACGCTCGGCGTATATGCTGCCTGACTTGGCGTATACGCTGACAACCAACTATTTACGCTATCACCTGAACCTCTTACGCTCAGCGTATAAGCTGAAGAAACCCTCAGCATATACGCCACAGAAGCTGTTAGCGTAAATAGTCTACGCTAGGCACCGAACAGAGTTTACGCCGAAAAATAGTTTACACAAAAATAAGTCTACGCTGCACCACGCTTGAAAAGAATTAACTGTTTACGCTCAGCGTATACGCTGTAGAAACCCTCAGCATATACGCCATCACAGCGTAGATCATCTATGCTGATAAAACAAAAAACTTCGTGCATAGAAAACTTATTACGCCGTACAGCCTTCAGCGTATACGCTGATACAATCGTCTACACTTCGCGTAAGAAAAAGTGATTACGCTGTGCACTGAAAACAGATTACGCTATGACAATCTACGCTATCAAGACTTTACGATAACTCCTTACACTCGGCGTATACACCGATATATTTTACACTCGGCGTATATGCCAAAATCTCTACGCTAAACTTTCTACGCTCGGCGTATACGTCGAAGCCCTCTACGAGACTCTCTATGCTACGAAACATACACCAGCAAAAATAACTAACAGAGACGAGATCAGAGCCTACCTGTGTGATGATCCAGGCCATGATGGAATTCTTGGCCTGGGCAGGCACTGCAGCATGGCTTCGCTCTCCTCTGCGAAGGTCAAGTCAAGTCCCTTCCTCCCCTGCCCTTCCACTTCCTTGCCTTTGCCCATCGTGGCATCCTCTACGTTGGGATCGACAGTGTACACTGAAGGTTAGAATTTTCTACGCCTACGCCGAGCCTCTACGCTAAAGTCTGAGTCCCTACACTGACGCTTGAACTTCTACGCTCTACGTCTATGCTAAGTTTTAGCCGTTGTTGTCTACGTTGGGGTTTAGTCGATCGGCGTCTACGCTGGGGTTTGGGTTTACGCTTACGTCGGGGTTTTGCAGTTTACGCTCACGCTAGGAAGTTTACGCTCGGGTTTACGCTCAGAGAATCCAATGTGACAAATGATGCCCCCCCCCCTTTATATAGTGCTCCGCCTTTGCTGCCGCCGTCGCTTACGCCGCCGCCTCCCAGTTTGCTCTTTTTGCCTCTTTTTTCACTTTTTTATTTATTTTTTGTTGAAATTCACCCAAAAAATGATAAAAAAAATATATATCTAAAATAAAAACAAAATTACTATGTCCCAGTTCCCCTGTGAACCCCATTTCAAGCATTTACGCCGAACATTCCAGCGTAAACTGCCGTTACGGCCCGGTAAGGCCTTAAACTGCCACTTGCGGATTACATTTGGCCCGATAAGGTGTTAAACTGCCACACACGGCCCGGTATGGCCTTAAACTGCCATGCGTCCTAGTGTAATGATAATCCACTATCATGCATGTACACATAATCTAAAATTACCAAAGAACATAGAACGATACCCATTAGCTCATTTAGCTCTCTGTTTATTGGCAGGAGCAAGCCTGATGGATTGCCAGCACTTAACCGAACCATTAATTATCGATGGACCATATGACAAAATTGCAAGGGACATCAACATAAACCTCATCCACTTAAGTTCATCAACGGACGATGCAATCATAGCCTCAACATAGCAAACAATAGACAACTACAAAGGTATGACAAAATCCCTCGACATAGAAGCCGAAAATATCACTGAAGACCCGTTGAACGAAACCCCAATAACCATGCCCGATGGGGAAATTAAAATATTAAAATTAAGCACATTATTACAACCACAATTAGCCAAAGACATTGAGGATGTGCTTAGGGAAAACATGAAAGCGTTCGCCTGGTCTTACACGAACATGCCCAGGTTAGACCCTCGAATTGTCCAACATAACATTATCCTTGATCTGAAATTGAGACCCGTAAAATAGAAGGCACGAAAGGTTAAACCTGAGGTGGCATTGGCAGTTCGTAATGAGATCACCAAGCTTTATCAAGCTGGTTTCATCCGGGCTGTTGATTANAATACACATCAACTCGGAGCATCAGCTTTGGACAACCTTTATGACACCATGGGGAACCTTTTGTTACACAATGATGCCCTTTGGTCTCAAGAACGCAGGGGCCACGTATCAAAGAGCGATGACATTCATCTTTAGCAATTACATGTTACACTCGCTCAACGACTATATGGATGACATTGTGGTTAAATCAAAAACATCGGAACAACATGTACAAGATCTCGACTTAGTGTTAAAGCATGGTTTGAAGTATGAATTGAGACTTAACCCGAAAAAATGTATCTTCGATGTCAAGACAGGAAAAATGCTTGGATTTATAGCCTCAGAAGCAGGGATACGAGTGGACCCCGATAAGGTTAAGGCCATAACAAACCTGAAACCACCCAGTAACCTTACCGAACTTTGAGGTCTACAAGGTAGATTACAGTTTATCAGGCGCTTCATAGAAAAACTGACAGACAAACTAAAACCTATGAACCACTTGTTACGCAAGAACGTCCATTTCGAATGGACTCCACAGTGCCAAGAAGCATTCGATAATATTAAAATAGCACTCGCCCGACTACCCACGGTTTATCCACCTCAAAACGATAAACCATTTTACATCTACCTTGACACTTCGGATTCATCAATCGCATCTATGCTTTGCCAGAAACAAGATGATGAAACAAAAGTCCTTGTATATTATTTAAGCCACGCAGTAGTTGCCCACGAGAAAAAGTATAACGATGTGGAGAGGTCCTATTTAGCTTTGGTCTTTTCCTTGAGAAAATGATGATATTACCTCTTCCGTAACCAAGTTAATATAAGTTGCAAGGATAATGTGCTCAGGGCCATCACAGGAAACATTTACGAAACAAGTCGGATCGCCCGTTGGAAAGCCATGATAGCTGAGTTTGACCTACGTTACATGGCGTGATCATCAGTTAAGGGTCAAGCCATAGCAAGTCAAATGGCCACATCACCAACGCACGATCAAGCGGTAATAGAGCCAGAATTCCTGGATGAGAATATAAGCGCAATAGACATAGTGCCCAATGACTACGCCATTCTAAACTTTGATGGAGCATCCACCTCTCGAGGGGGAAGTGCAGCCGCTGTCATCACCTATCCCTCCTGGGAAATCCGACCCTTTGCTTATCGTTTCAATTTTCATTGTACCAACAACATAGCAGAGTATGAAGGTCTCCTTAGAGGTCTCGCGATAGCATTGGCTTCAGACATCACACGGCTTGTAGTCCGAAGAGATTCACAACTGGTCTTAAACCAAATCACAGATGTTTACACCTGCAAAACCCAACATTTACAACCATACTGTGACCTGGCAAAACATTTAATAAGGTGATTTGAAAACATCGATGAGCAACACGTTTCTAGAAATGATAACACCATTGCAGACACGTTAGCCACATTGGCATTAAATATATCGCCAAACATGTTTCATGCATTACCAAGCTCCGTCATCAGTTGTGCCGAACCAATAACTGATACTCTTGACACATTGCCGATCGCATCTGTTAGCACAACACGCACAATAGAATGGTATGACGACATAAAAGAATACCTTCTACGAGGTGAAACACCACAACATCTAACAAATGCACAAAAGGATGCGGTACGAAAATGTTCTCGGCAGTATACACTGGTAGGGGACACGTTGTGTCGTAGATCCTACGAAGGCATATTGCTAACATGCATCAGTAGTATCGATGCCCAAACCATCATCGAACAAGTACACGATGGACTATAAGGAGGACATATAGCACCAAAAGCCATGGCAACAAAGATCAGACACTTAGGCTATTATTGGCCACACATGGAATACGACTGTCTCTCCAAGGCTCAAACATGTAGTACTTGTCAAAAACATAGTAATCTAATACATGTACCACCAAATGAGTTGCATATGGTGCAAATCATGTGGCCCTTTCAAAAGTGGGGGTTGGACCTTATCGGCCCAATAACACCCTCATCTTTTGCGAGGCATACTTTTATCATAACCGCAATAGAATATTTCACGAAGTGGGTAGAAGCTACTCCCCTTCGAAAAACTACATCTAAACACGTGTGCAATTTCATTCTCGAAAATATTGTAACCCGCTTTGGCATTCCCATGACAATCATCACTGACAACGGGCCACAATTTAGCAGTGCCGAGACCAAAACCTTTTGCGACAGCCTAGGGATCAAACACTCGTTTTCATCCCCTTACTATCCTCAGAGCAATGGGCAAGCAGAGGCAACAAACAAAACGATTATTGCAATACTTCAAATGATGCTTACCCAAAGCAAGAGAAAGTGGCATGAGCAATTGGTATACGCACTGTGGGCATACCGTACTACGCATCGAACTTCAACAGGTAAAACACCATATAGTCTTGTTTACGGTTCAGAAGCTGTTTTACCTTTGGAATTACAGATACCATCTTTAAGGATCACACTTTCTGGACTCCTCGACGACAGGCAAAACAATGACCTGCGCATCATTGACCTGGACTCGGTGGAGGAGGAACGCGTACGTGCACTCGATCAGATCGAATGGTACCAAAAACAACAACGGCAAAGACATCGACATGATGGTCATAAGCGCCCTATCAAAGAAGGCGACCTTATACTTAAGGCTATCCGGGAACACCCGGACAAGTTCTCAGCCAACTGGGAAGGGCCTTACTTGGTCACTAAAGCATTTGACAACAGAGCATTTAAGCTAGCCGATATGGAAGGGAATGAGCTTGCAAATCCAACCAACCACTTGTTCATAAAACCGTTCTACATTTGAGTACAAGCTCAGGTATGTGCAAGTCCTGGGGTCACGACTATAAACTAATACCACAGAACAGTCCTAGATCATGACTTAAAACTGATACCACAGCTCGTCCCGGCATCGTGATGATAAACTAATACCACATAGTGTTTGCAATGACGATAAACTAGCACCCGTCTGGCATGACGGTAAACTACCACAGTCGCACTCGCCAGAGTTTGCTAAGACTATAAATTGGTTTGCCTCTTCATAGTCCGCTAAGACTAAAAACTGGCAACGTAATGTCTGCCGTGATGCTAAACTGGCAATGTCCAATGGTTCATGACATAAAAGTAACCCATGATAGTCCGCTAAGACTATAAACTGGCAAGTTCATCTCTGGTTCCTCAATCCGCCACCACGTTCAAACTTCATCAGAATCACTGCATCGCTCACCATTAGACAATCCCAGCAACGTCGCTGCCACTCATATACAGTGCCTGAAATCACCTCCAATGTCTTTGTTCCATCTGTAACTGTGTAAGTCTAAGCTCGCTTATTCACTCATGGTTTTCTTGTCTCCTTGGAGTTATGTTTGCAGGATGACACTCGAAAGTTTCGCACAAGAATGCATTTCTTCATAAGCAGCAAGATGAGGCAATGTTCACAGCACACATGGCAAGACTAAATCAAACCCTTCATTGGTACATTCCCATTTCCCAGTACATGCCCTACCCATTCATCAGCATACTCTACTCAGCCACACCTCTGATGCACCCTATACATTCAAAACCTCGAACATGTTGTTGCATACTGTAACACTTTAAAGTAGTTGCAACACACAACACAACACTTGAGCATGAGCACAAGATCAAAGCAAAGCTTCTTTCCCAAAAAAAAAGGGGGGGACACTTGGCACTTCCACACAAGCCCCAAGCAGGAAGGCAATTGTCTTAAAACCAAGCACTCATGTCAAAAACAATCTGGAGACATCCAGTTGCATGGCTTTGGCTCTCTGCCAATAGGTTCCTCCAAAGAAGGGCCCTGTTCCTGCAAAGAATGCAATGCATCATCACGTAGCTTTGGCCTTGCCAACAAGTTCTCTTGAACACTAACCAAAATTCTTGTTCCGCCAAAGGACACACATCGCATGTCTGAATTCCAAGTCCGCTAAATCATGGCTATTGACAAGGATCAGCATGACACACACCAGACCCTCCCCTTTACCAAGCACAATCCCTGGGGCAGTTCCTAATCCCTACAATCTCCATTTCCACATCTAGACACAAAGTTTACATCTCTCAATCCCATGTAC
>MNCI01011315.1:135108-149018 GCA_015680685.1 Gnetum montanum
AAGCGTCAACAAAGAGGGGCCAATGAAACACCACAAAATTTTGAGCTTAGTACTTGTCCAACAAGAAATAGGTCCTTGGGACCCACAGACGATCACAGCTACATCTGGTGTCACACATGGCAACTTCGGAGATCAAAATACTTGATTTTTACTAAGTATGCAGTCTCAGCGTATACGCCCAGCGTATACACTCAAGTTCACATCCACAGCGTATACGCCCGACATTCTTAGCGTATACGTCCAGCGTGCATGCCTCACATGTACACTTGGCAAGTACAACAGATGTATACGCCCAGCATGAAATCCCCAAAGACAGCATGGAAACAGCACTGCAAAGCAAGATTTGGCACAAGGCAACGACCATCAACGTATACACCCCAACGTATATGCCCGCATCCATCAGCGTATATGCCCCAACGTATATGCTCAGCCATCATTAGCGTATACGCCCAACGTATACACCCAGCGTCTACAGCATCTATGCCCAAATTTACATACGCCCAGCACATCTAGCGTATACGCCCAGAGTCTACACTCACCAGATGCAGCGTATATGCTCAGCGTGTACGCCTAGCAAATGTAACATATTGTACACTTGTAAATTTTACACTTTTGCACCTGGTCAACGCGTTACGTGTCACCCAACCCGAGTCTAGCATCAAAAACCTGTATAAAAGCCCCATTTTTCACTAGATCCAGGTGGGTTGGCAAAAAACATTCAGAGCACACTAGAGAGCAGAGACGCTGAGCACCAGAGCAGGAAACCTTATACACTGGACAACCCTGTATGCTGAGCATATAGCCTCTATGCTGTGCCTACAGAGTAAACCAGCCCACAGTCATCCCTGCATCCACCGGGGCTTTTTGTCCGCCTTGTGTCCCAGTCACAACTGTGTTAGACCGATGCATTGTACTCTCATTCTTTAATGCCATTATTACATTTTCTTTCCAAAATCGATTACAGTTTGCATTAATTGTTGCATGTATTCTGTTTACGCTTGTTTACGTTTACGCTCTGTTCGCATTGATTATGCTGTTTACACTCTGATTTAAGCCCGTTACGCCATTTACGTATAACCCAACGTATAGCACTTTGGTGTACGTTCAGGGAAATCCCTCTCTAATCTGCGTGCGGACCACCCAAGGTACTCTGCCTTTGTTCATTCTAGCTCGCCCTCAGGCGAAGGTAGGGTCTTCTGTGCATGTCCTGTGATCCCACGATCTCTATTTCCTTCCAGCCGGAGACCGACAATTTCGGACGGTACAATGAGCACAACACAAAAAGCAAGCTCTTTCAAAAAGACCAAAAAAATGAAAAAAAAAAGGAAAAAGAACAAAAAAAGGTCAAAGAGCAAAATGCATGGAAAAGGTCTTCATGACCCCATTGGCATCACAAACCATGGATTGTTGGCTCTTCTCATACAAGCCCCAGGTGAGAAGGTAATTACCTTGAAAAGTAGTTACACTTGTGTCTCAAAGAGACCATGTTACACATCATCGCATGGCTTTGGCTGTTTACAACGGGCCCCACAAATACTCTATAAGAGTCCCATTTCTCCAAAGAACGCACCCCCTATGTCTTGGTTCCAAGTCTGCTGAAAACCCGACTGTTGACAAGGACCAATGACATAACTTGTTCATGAGAGATCATTCCTCTCCTACAAATTCCAATAGCAATTTCTCAACTTTCCTTGTTACAACCAATCCCCTCCCCTTGCATCTCAAATTACATTTCCCCAATCCCATGTACTTTTCAAAATGGAGCAATGACATCCGGCCAAGAGCTGACGGTTAATGTTTGGTATTTGTTTGTTCATAGTGTTTTGCACTTCTTTGTGGATGCCTCTCGGGTAGATTCCTCCAGATGTCAACAAAGAGGGGTCAATGAAACACCACTAATTTTGGCCTAGCACTTTTAGACAAGAATCAAGCTAAGTCATGTTGCTGCCCAACATGAGTACAGCGTGACCAAACTTGGAGGCCTTTGAAATAGCCCCTAATGGCCCATGATTCAACAAGAAAGGTCCCCCCAGGGCCCACAGGTGACTACACCAACTTCCAGCATCTAGAATCAAAAGTTTTAGGTTCAAAATATTTGGTTTTGGCTAAGTACACTTTGGTTACTTTTTCAGGCGCTGCACAGCGTAAGGATCAACGTCACCAACTTTGGAGCCCCAAAACTAAGTCAAAATAGGCCAAAATCAAGCACAAGGACCCCCCATGACCTTCACCAAGGTCCCTAGCAACTCCTAGCCTCTAGAAAATCAAAATTTGGGCCTTAAATAAGGTATTTTCAATTGATTACGCTAGAGCTACAGTTTCTTACGCTGCACAGCGTAAGGATCAGTGTCACCAAGCAAAAATAGGGTAAAACAGGTAGTTCTAGGTAGCATATTCGACACCAGAGCAACCCACAGGGACTGGTAGTACTCGTGCTTATTCACAGGCTTTAAAAACTCTAAATTTAAGCCTCAAATATGTCATTTTATCTTAGTGATGCTGGGGTTACTTTTTCAGACGCTATACAGCGTGACCAAACATGAACAGCTCAATTCAGACACCTCCAAGCAACATTTTGACATGAATTCAACTCCCAAGAGCTAGGAAACAATTGTACATGTTCACAGGCTTCAAAATCAAGATTTGGGCTTCAAACATGCCATTTAAGCTTGGTCACGATGGGGCCACACTTTGGTCACGCTGCACAACGTAAGCACAACGTGACCAAAATAAACAAGCTTGAAACATAAACAAAACGGAGTCAAAATTTGCACCTAGGCCACCCTGGAGAGTAGGCAGTAGTCAGGCAACATCAAACAATCATTAGCAACTTACAGAAAATTAGAGAAAAACTCAGGGACAAAGAAGTTTCAAGCAAGATAGGTCAAATTTCCATTGTACATTTCATTGTAAATCTTTATTTGTGGGATAGTCAAGTCCTCACGGTCTAAATTAAATGTACTTTCATGGGCTTGAATAACCCATAAATTGTAAAAAGCGATGTACCTGGTCAAGAATGTAGCTTGCCGACACACATCCAACTCGTGCACAACTGTTCAACACACATCCAACTCTCGCCAGCACACATCCAACCCGAGCACAACTGTCCATTGGATACATGTCACTAGATCCACTTTCCTCTCATCTCCTAGCCATTGATTCCATTCTAGAATTCTATGCCAAAGCTCGGCCCAACCCTATAAATACCCTATCAATTCACATAAATCAGAGAGGAGGCAAAATTTGGAGAGATTGGCAATTCTGAGAGAGGACAGAACCTGCAATCCTTGGGCGCTCGGCACACCTGACTATTGGCATCCAAGCATTTCTCACGTTCATCACATCACATCATCGCATCATCACGTTACATCACCTTGGGTCTAGGCATTCGACCTTCCATCTACACGCAACTACGCTTTGACCGGTGCACATCTTTTCTAAGCAATACATCATTTCCGTTTTTCCAACCAAAAATTATTTCTGTTTTCTATTTTACATTCTGTTTACATTTTTGCTTACATTCATTTTACGTACAGTTTATAGTTTACGTTTTGTTTACACCTTACATTCTTACATCTTACGGCTCATGTTTACATTCTATGCACATTTACACTTTTAAGATATCGTTTACGATAACCCCAGCGCTAGCCGTAGCTTATGCTCAGGAAAGTCCTTGGTTGATTTGTGCGCAGACCATCCAAGGCACTCTACCTTCGTTTACTTTTCCAGCTTGCCCTCAGGCAAAGGCAGGGTCAGTTGTGGCTGCCCAACGATCTTTTGGTGTCTGTTTCCCTTCCAGCCTCACACCGAGGATTTAGGTCAATACACATACCTTCCAATTTGTAAAGTAACTCGAGGACAAGTTTTTGCTCAGTCATGGGGATATGATCAAGTGTCATTGAGTCCTGCCTCAACTGGGCCGCATATACGTGGCCATGTCGACGTAGTCTGCCACGTCGACGTGGGCCCATCAACGTGGCCTTCCTACATCAATGTGGCCCCATTTACACAACTGTCCATCTCGACCTATAAATAAGAGGGCCTTCCGCATCATTTAGGCATCTTTCAGTTAGTTGTAGCGAAGCTCTTGCAATTTGTTCCTGCAGGAGATAGAATATTTTCCAAGTACCCATAGCAGGTGTAAGAAAAGTGATCAGCTCTTTATTCGAGCATTGATGTATCTAAGCCCGTTGGCATGATGGCAATAAAGATGAACTATTCAAGCATTCCTTGTAGCATTTGGAATTAGCTATTTTATGCATTCAGTAGTTTAATATATTTATGTTTTGTTAGTTACATGTTACTTACTTAAGTTTCTGTTATTATTATGTTAATCGTTATTGTTCATTCATAGTTCGTAAAGGCCATAAGTACGACCATCTCGAAAGTAAATCAAACACTTGGTAAACCCAATGACACTTAACATCTGGTAGTCCAGAAGTGTTAGGAGATGCTCAGAACGTGCTCAGAAGATGGGACCAGATACTTATGCTAGGAATAGTTAGAATACAAGTTAGGATAATTAGAGATTAGATAATAGTTTATTCCTTACCTTTCATACCTTAAATTAGCTGCCAAAAGATATGCAAAAAGCTATAAAAATCATTAGCCTTAACCTCACTTAACCATCATAAATGGAACATCACAAGTGAGATTAGGAAGACAATGACCGTTCTAATACAAAGTTCCACTGGTTAGATTCTGGTGTATGTTAAGTACTTACAGTCTGCAGAATTCGACCAGGTTGCATGTGAACGCTCGTGATTCGTATGGTTGGACGTAGGGGTACCTAGCTGCTCATCAACTATATAGTGAAAACATTCATTGGAGAACTAATGAGATACATAGTGAGGAAAATTGGAGTGACCAACCTTATGCTAGGATTTCTTTTTATCATGACCACCCTAAAGACACTTAAAGACTACATTCACCTAAGGCAGAAAATCCTAGAGGAGATGACATAGGTCCTAAACTCAAGGAGGCCTCAAGGCCTAAGACCTCCTTGAAACCAAGAAACAATAAATTAAGGGACCCTAGGAAACACCATAGAATCCATGGCAATCTTTCTAGTTCCTCACCCTTCTCATCCCTTCAATGTTTAGTTCTAATGAAGATGAATGTAGGTATGGAAATAAGACTCCACTAAAGGGTTAGACTAAAAATCAAAATTCAACCCATAGGAAAAGTCAAAGATGTCACCATGAACATAGACAAAATCATCATGATCAAATGAATAGAGATAGAAATTTCCCTCACAACCTATTTGATGACGATGAATCCTTGTTGGCTACTAAGAGCCTAATTCATATCACAAAGGCCATTAAGATAGATCTTGCAGGCATCGCAAAAAGAGTTGCCTACCTAATCTTGACATGAATAATATTTCTAAACTTGTAGGAGGTTATGATTTAGATCCACAACATCATTTACAAGCCTTTCATAATGCCTATGCTTTCTACAACTTTGAAAATGGATGGCAAAAGCTTAAGCTCTTTCCTAGGATACTAATTGATAGAGTTGAAGAGTTGTATCAATTGTTAAGACCGAATTCAATCTAGCGATGGTCCACAATGCTAGAACTTTTCAACGAGAAATACCAAACCTATGTGAGGATGTCCAATTTCAGGAGATAGATCCAAGAGTGGAAGCAAGAACAACATGAACCCTTGGACATGACCTTAGATAGATATTATGCTTTATTAAATAGATGCCCAAGGCATGGTGTCTTTGAGGAGAGGTAGCTTTTCCACATCATAAATGGACTTCATAATGAAACAAGGGAGACCCTTAGGATGTATCCCCTATGGTAATTATACAAGCTCCAAGCCCATTAGATCCGAGAGTTAATCAAGCATGTGGCAAAAGAAGAAGGAGATATATGCAAATGGGAGAATGTCAAGAAATACTAATGGGATCCAACTCTTCAACAGAAGGAGGTCTAGATCTATGGTAAGGAGAATGAAACCACTCTCGATAAGGTGATTTTCCAACAAACCTTGTGGATACAAAAGTCTATTGATGAACTTCAAGCAAAGTTTAATAGGATGTCCAAATGGATATATGAAAACATTACAACTCTCATTGAGACGATTAAGGAGAGGATCATGCAAAATAAGCCAAGTGATCACAATCAACAAAGGATACAAAACCAAGAAACAACCAAGAACACTTTTTGGCAAATGAGAAAAAGTGGCTAAGGAAAGTAAGGCTATAGACTCAACCATAGACGAAGATAATAGATGTGAGATCTGTGTATATGACTGTCTGAAGGACCATTTCCTAGTTTTGTTACATCTACAAAAGTATTGGGCAAGTGCCTTAAATTCAAAATTTGTGCACAAATACATGCCTAGGAGATTTCCTCTTCCACAAGGTAATTATAAATAGTCCTACAACCAATCATACCATCCTAGGGGAACTTATTACTAGCCCTGATATGGTTAGCAACCGTAGTGGCAGCAACCATAGTCATGGGGGAGGCCACCACCAAATTAGTCCTATCCTTCCTATCCACTGAAATAGTATGGATATTATGTTCAACACCTTATTTCTTCAACTAGTTCTACATCCTCTACTTCAAATTGCCACTACCACTCTCCCGAGTACCATCAACCCATGACATCCCCTGAAGGATCACCATCTCATGCCTCTTACCATCCATCCTCCTGCTCCACTGCATTACAGGCCATTGCCAATGACACAAGAAGGTTCAGCATTCCAATATCAACAAAAGAATGTCACTTGTGCTGCGAATGTGCATAAACATGCTGACACTAGTGGGTCTCAACTGCAACATCAGAAACATCCCTTCTAGAGAAAAGGTCATAAGCTAATGCAAACCATGCATGAACCCAGCACATCATCCAAACCAACACAATGTCAATCTGGTGCACCACCTTCCTTATCTCAACCACCATCCCCTAATCCTACACATGGGCCACCGTCCATCATTACTCCAATTGAAAATCCAAACAATGAATCTAATAATGTGGGGAGACAAAGAAACCCATGCATACCATATCATAATCAAGGGTGCAATCATGGGCCAAACATCCATAACATTTGTAACGACAGAAAACGTTAGTCGCTAGAAATACCAAACGAAAGTCCATGTACACAGTTCTAACCCCAGATCCATGCGAGGACCGTGTTGGAGAAAAACAAATCTAAGGTACCCTGAACATTCTTGTCGATCAGACAGGGACTTCCTTGATCAGTAAAAATTTTGTGATATTTGGATGACGAAATGATGGTTCTTTATGAGAAGATATAATATTGTTAACTTTGAAGGTAATTGAAAACGATGTAATCAATTTAAAATGATTTTCAAGATTTGTATAGGTAGGGAACAAAAGATTAGATTTAGAACACAAGTAATCCCAAGATCTGGGATTCAACTCACGAATGAAATATATTAGATACAATGATTACAGGCAGACTTCGATTTAAGCAAAGCACGTGCCAACAACAAGAAAGCTATTCAAAGATGAAGCAAGCAAAGGCCGATCTACCTTGTTCTAGCGGATCCCAGTATAAGGAGGTCGAACCCAAAGCAAGATGTCCACCAAACGGCTATTTCTGACCAAAGGTTCTTGCCAATTTTCTTCGATATTCTTGCGATTACTGATCCTCTTTATTCTCTTGTCAATCCTTGCTAAAAGTTGCCAATGATTTCCAATGGAAGAAAAAAATCGCTCACAAAGAAAATCTATTAATCTTAGGAGAAATTTTGCCAACCCTTTGATCTTTGTCAACTGGAATATTTATAAGATTAGGGTCAGGAGAAAAACGCAGTTTAGATGATGTGTGTCCTGAACCTACAAAATGCCATTGACTTGATGTGTTTGTTGTTGAAGCTTGTGACACCATACTGCCTTACGCTCTAAAGCATAACACGTCGTAAACCACTCTTGTAGGAGCTTTGGCAACAAACTGTCCTCTGATTATGCTACAATACACTAGAGAGTGTATGTGACGTATGAACTGTTGATGTCTAAATTGTGCTTTGTCGTTGCTTGCATTACGCTACGTTATACTAAATTACGCATCATAGTGTAATTCAGCGTAAAATAGTGAAACTGCAAAAAGTTGGTGTTGTCGCCGCGCTTCCTTTGGTTCTAATCAACCTTTTCGGGGTTCATTACATTTCACTACGTAGTATAGTATAATAGACCTTTAGCCAAAAAAGGAAACTTGCTGAAATTTGTAGCATGCTCCAGATCGTTACTTAAGCCTTGAGATTTTGCTGGGCCATCGAAGTCTCAAATTTTGTCATTTCTGTTGTTGCGATGAACTACCTTCTGACATTACGCTGCATAACGCGATGTTACGCTATGTTGTGTAATGCAATGTAACATATCAAAAGTTAAGATTTTTGAAACATAGAAAACTTGCAAAGTTGAAGGCTTGCCGCCATGCACCCACCGCCTTGTTCTGTCTTCTGAAATTTATTTGTGTTGTGTTGCGCAGCGTGGCAGGATAGACCTTTAACCGAAAAGGGAACTTTCCATGCCATGCCTTGTCGCGACTCCTTTCTTGAATCGCCAGATTTTGCTTAACCATTGAGGCCTCAAAATTTTCACGGTGTTTCAACATTAACACACCTCATGCCCTGACCCACCATACATTTAACAATTAAGTGTGTGACCAACAATTTTTCTACCCAACTACCACACCCCCAATAGACATCCAGTGGCTAGGAAATGAATAGTTACCAATGTTTCATACATGCATGGATCCTATCTATCCACTTATTAATCCTTTTCAAGACCAAATGTTTAGTTGTGGGGGTCACCCCCCATTCTAATCTTCAGGATTCTTAAGTGTTTTTCATCTTTTTTTTTTACAATTTTTTGTCATTTTCCTATTTCTTCTAACTTTTTCTAGTTTTTGTTTTCATTTTCTTTGTTATGTAATCTCGCTTGTGAATAAAATGATCATGTTGCCCATTGAGATGAGGTTTTCTCCATGTTGTCAAGTCATAGGGGATTGATTATTTGGACATTGAGACCATGACATCCATCCACCCATTCCATAAATAATAGGTTCTTGCTCTGGTCATAATGACATCCTTTTTGACCATGAGACTAAAAATAACTTCATAATCATTATGTATGGGTAAAAGAGTGCAAAACTAAGGCAAAATGTGAAGGCCATGAAATCAAGGGGATTTATGGATTCTCTTTGGCCACTTTTGTATGTTTATCATGTTGCTGAGGTTGTAACCATATCCTTGTAGATCTAACAAAAAATAGAAGTTGGAGTAACCTAAAACAACAGTACATAAACTTTTGTAGGTCCCACTAGAAAGACATGTATCCATGCCTAAAGGTTGGCAGCTTCTCAAAATCGAAAAAAAAACATGTGCCATAAATTAGCTCCTCTCTTGGACAAAATTCCAAGTGATGTTACTCCTCGCAACTATGATAATCTTATGGTTGTCCACCAACATGATGAAATGATGCAATGTCACTATAATGTAGTGTGAACTTGGTTTGAATCTTGGAAAGAAGGACTCATGATTATTTAACCATTAATAACACACAAGGTTTCATTATGCCCATGGTCAAACACCTCATGTCCCAATTTCTGCAATCCTTTCTATAATCCATCTCATTTTGTACTCTAGGTTATCATAACTTATGATTTTGTGTAACATGAAGTTATTATCTTACATTGGCAGTTTTGACGAGTGTGTTTTATTTCACAAGTATGCACTGCATTCAACCCCTTTTGTGCCTATGGACATGTTAAGGTGTGGTTATACATGGGCATCATAGGCTAGATCTTGCTTTGGGGAGGACCCACTTATGTAACTTTTGTCACTTGTACTTGCTTAACACAACCACATCATTCTTCACCTTCCAAGCGTTCAATTATTATATTTTTTTGTTTTCCTTATCCTGTAATTGATCTACTACACAACATCAATTTAATGTCCTTTTTCTTATCTCTTCCAAAGCTTTTCACATCAATGACTCCACCTTCTTATACTTTCGATGCCTCAAACTGATTTTCCACTTATCCAAAACTATGAATCTAACCTTAAACGTTCCAACTAATCATAGAGCTTCAGTTTCCATGCTCAACTACCCCATTTGGTACTTATTCATAAACCCTGATGTTGACTACTTGACGTTGTGTCAGACGCAACATTGAATACCCAATGTCAGGTCACACAAAACCTATATAAATGACCCCCGTGATCCCTAGACATCATTTTCATCATTTTCTACTAGGGGATTTAATTAAATTTTCTCTTGCAACTCAGAGCTCTACGCACCCACTTTCCACTTGTGATATTTAGCTCTTTACTGCTCCAATTTTTCTATCGTTTGAACCTATCTGAACCTAGAGTGTCCAAGTTAGTCATGGGGGTGCTTGCATGGAAAACTTGTTTAAATTTTTGATAATTTGATATCACCCAAAAGGTATTATAAGGGTAAGAGTGTTAAAAAATTTAGGCATTATCATGAATAATCAATTGTATTAATGCCAAAAACCTTAATTTTTCCACCTAAGGGACCACAACCATCATAATAAGCCACACATAAGAAAAAAGAGAGAGAGAAATCAACTATGTAAGGTCATACGAGAAGATAGACACTTTTTCGGGTTTTTTCTTGAAAATTTTTCTAACTCTACAATCATATGAATTAATAACTTAATGAACTAAGGTAACGAGTAAGGTATAGGCTTATTAATGATAAAGAATACAACATTAGTAACACTTGATCTTTGCTTGATTACAGATGGTCCCAAAAAGAGGTGCATAGGGAGAACCTTCATAGAGAGCACCCAAGCATCCATAAGGTGGTCAAGGTCAATAAGGTGGTCAAGGTCAATAAGGTGAATGTGTAGAACCCAAGGAATACGAAGCCCAATCATTCAGCATTCATCAAGAGGCTCCTCCTACTGGACAATCAGTCCAAGAAGAGGTTGTAAAACCACTAGCTCCCATGCAAGGACAACATCTCACATTGCTCCTTGATTACCTCAACCATTCAAGAAAAGTCCACATTGACCATGGTCATAGTGGAGATGAACTTCAAGTCTTTTATTGAATTTTCCCCAAAAGCAATTCGAACGCAACTTAATGCATCACTTCTACAGCCCAGTCTTTTAGACAATGACAAGACTTATCAATTCTAGCACAACAGAGATGAGGGCTATCAACATTTGTGGAGTTGATGTCTCTTTCTAAGTCAAGGAAATTGTAGCAACTCTGAAGGGGCTAAGGCAACCCATCTATCCACCAAATCTAACCCCGATACCAAAAAAACTGTGGTTGAAACAGGCGTATGGAAAAGAAGATAAAACATATAATGAACGACCTATGGAAGATAGGACATACTTCAAGATTAGTACATACCACTTGTTTCCCACCAAAGGGATCAACCGAATTTCAACATATGCAGCCAGGGGAAGTGCTATCCTAATGGGAAAATATGTGACCAATCTTCCCCAATTCTACTTCACTGAAATTCAATGACGATTCGAAGAGAAAAAGGCAAGGAAGCCAACACTCCCATTCCCTTGCTTAATCAAGAAGATATGCAAATGTGCTGGAATCCTAAGATATATGAGTGATATCCCCAAGAAGGCTCAAAACACCTCCTTCGCCAAACTTCTCAAACCTGTGACACCAAGAAAAGATCTTGGTGAAGAGCAATAACCGAAGAAGGAAGTAAAGCTAGAAGCAAAAGTAAAATGTGAGCCTGAATAATGCCCAAAAACACAAGCTCCACCACCACAAGATTATAGGTCCTCAATGAGCTATTTACAAAAAATTACTGAAGCTATCAATTGGGGAAGCAGGGATGAGTCCAATCTCTCTAGAGTAATTAAAGATGTCATATAGCCCACTATTTCAACTGATCCAACAAGGGGGGAGATCTCATTACAATCAAGAGAAGGATCCTAGTGGTCTAGGCAAATCTCTAGGAATGCTGCATCCTTCTACGTGATGCTCGAAACTAGAGAAGGTGTCATCGTTGTGGTAATGCAACATCATAATGTGGCAGGTGCAGCAGAAGTCATCATGGATCATATTAAAGAATCAATCAATGTGCCTGTTGTGCCCCTAGTAGATCTTATTGGAACCAAAGATGCACAAATGCTAGCTGAGACTTCAATGACTCCTACGGTGCATAAGGATGTATTGGACCAACTACTGCAAATAGGGTAAGCGATGACTAATTTGTTTGACATCCCTAGTAATGTCACTATAGCACAATCAAACCTCATCGCTGAAACACCACAAAAATCTTTAAGTGTTGTGCCAGCATTCACACCCAGCGTCTACGCCCAGCGTTCACGCCCAGCNCTACGCCCAGCGTTCACGCCCAGCGTTCACGCCCAACTTCTACGCCCAGCGTTCACGCCCAACGTCTACGCCCAGCACTCAAACGTACACGCCCCAGTATGGCAGAGGCACACGCTCGACGACAGGATTTCCAATGGCAACATGAAGATTACACCCAAGAGCAAGGATTGAAGCAAGTGGACATCCTTCGGCGTATACGCCCAACATTCACCAGCGTATACGCCGGCCTGTTGTATAATGTATACGCCTAGCGTATATCATGTTTCTAAATTGTAACGCCCGGTCTATACGCCACGTGTCTCCCCGTCCGCTTTTCCCGGTAACCCTACCCCTATAAATAGCCCAGTTTTCCACATTTGCCGGGTCTGGAGAAATCTACCAGAGCCGACCCAGAGCAATTATGCTGCTGAAACCCCCCCTACTCTTACGCTTACGCTGGAAGCCCTGCATGCTGCACGCTGCACGCTGAGCACAGTCCGCACTTCGCCTACCGTGTCTGCCAGCTGCATCCTTCCGTTCACCGGGGCTTTACGTCCGCCTTGTGTCCCCACACAACTGCGTTAGACCGGTGCACAAAACTTTAATTCCATAATCTATTGTTTACACTTGCAGCAAGTTTTCTTTTTTTACAGTTTTACGTTAGTTTGGCCCGCGCTTTGTTTACGCCTGTTTACGTTCGCGCTCCGCGCTCGGTCCGTGCCCGAAGACGATCACTGTTTACGCTCGCTGTGAGTTCTTTTTTAGTTTTACGTCAATTTGGCCCACCCTTCGTTCACGCCCGCTTGCATTTTCACCCCGTCTCCGTTTGTATACGCCCACTGTTCACGCCGTCTGCCCGCTTACGCCCTACATCCATTCACACTGTTTACGCTGTCACGCCCGTACGCTCACGCTGTGTTCATTTCTGTTTACGCTATTCACGCCCCATTCTGTTTACGCCCGTTATATTTACGCCGTGCACACCTGATTCATTGCTTACGCCCTGTTTACGTATAACCCAACGTATAACGCTTCGGCGGCGCTCGGGGAAGTCCTTGTTTGATCTGCGTGCAGACCATCCAAGGTACTCTGCCTTCGTCCTTTCCAGCTTGCCCTCAAGCGGAGGCAGGGTCGACTGTGCTTGTCCGCATCTCTTTCGGTGTTCGTTACATTCCAGCCTTGCACCGACGATTTCGGTCGGCACAGTTTTTGGCGCTAGAAGGAGGGCCCTTCGCTAAACAGGCTTCACGTTCCTCAGCGTCTACGCTGATCAGCGTCCTCGCTCCCTTTTTTTAAACCAGACTCAGCAGCTACGTTGTCGACTCAACGTTTACGCTGCTCAAACCCTAGCGTATACGCTACACGCTTACGCCAGCATCTACGCTGCATACTTAGCGTACACGCTACATGCTTACGCCAGCGTCTATGCTGCATACTTAGCGTACACGCTATACGCTCACGCCAGCGTTTACGCTGCAGACAAACCCCAGCGTACACGCTACACGCTTACGCCAGTGTTTACGCCAGATACTTAGCCTGTAGACTCATCTATGCCACCGCATACACCGTTATCCATATCAATTCCACACACTCAAATCGTCTATAA
>MNCI01011315.1:160882-187674 GCA_015680685.1 Gnetum montanum
AGAAATCTACCAGAGCCGACCCAGAGCAATTACGCTGCTGAAACCCCCCCTACTCTTACGCTTACGCTGGAAGCCCTGCATGCTGCACGCTGCACGCTGAGCACAGTCCGCGCTTCGCCTACCGTGTCTGCCAGCTGCATCCTTCCGTTCACCAGGGCTTTACGTCCGCCTTGTGTCCCCACACAACTGCGTTAGACCGGTGCACAAAACTTTAATTCCATAATCTATTGTTTACACTTGCAACAAGTTTTCGTTTTTTACAGTTTTACGTTAGTTTGGCCCGCGCTTTGTTTACGCCTGTTTACGTTCGCGCTCCGTGCTCGGTCCGTGCCCGAAGACGATCACTGTTTACGCTCGCTGTGAGTTCTTTTTTAGTTTTACGTCAATTTGGCCCACCCTTTGTTCACGCCCGCTTGCATTTTCGCTCCATCTCCGTTCGTATACGCCCACTGTTCACGCCGTCTGCCCGCTTACGCCCTACATCCATTCACACTGTTTACGTTGTCACGCCCATACGCTCACGCTGTGTTCATTTCTGTTTACGCTGTTCACGCCCCATTCCGTTTATGCCCGTTATATTTACATCGTGCACGCCTGATTCATTGCTTACGCCCTGTTTACGTATAACCCAACGTATAACGCTTCGGCGGCGCTCAGGGAAGTCCTTGTTTGATCCGCGTGCGGACCATCCAAAGCACTCTACCTTCATCCTTTCCAGCTTGCCCTCAAGCGGAGGTAGGGTCGACTGTGCTTGTCCGCATCTCTTTCGGTGTTCGTTACATTCCAGCCTTGCACCGACGATTTCGGTCGGCACAATCGCCACTAAAGAAAAGCTATTCATGGCTAAAGTCAAGGCAAAACATGTAGAAGCAAAACTGCAAAGATTAAAATAAGAGTTGGTTACCCTAAGAGCTGAACAATGGGACCCTACCTGATTTGTTGCACCTAACCAGCTAGAATAATTTAAGACAGAGCTGTTGTCCAAGCTAATTGAGGAGAGTGTAGCTGCAAAACAAAAAAAAATGAGAAAGAGGTCTGGAATGCCTCTACTGCTAATGCACAGTCCTATGCTTACAAAAAGACATTGACTACTACACAAGAAGAAAATAAGCAACTCGCCATTGAGAATTCAAGGTTGACCATAGTCTAAAAGTAAAAGAACATCCTTGAGGAGAGCATCCATCAGTTAAGAGAACAACTGGTGAGGGTCAACAAGGACATTAATAGATTGGCTAGAGAAAACAGAACCCTCTCAATGGAGGAGGTCTACGTTATTCGACAAAAATTAACAATAGAAATCAGTGTCTAGCAAAATGAGGCTAAGAAGCATGAAAAGTTGAAGGAACACTTCTGCGACCAAGTAGACATGTATAAGCAAATAAACAAAAAAGAGATGCAAATGGCTAAAGCCCATATTAGATCCCTATCAACACAAAATCCTAAGTGGCAACTAATTCTAGATAGCTATGCGTTGGTCCATCAGGCGAAAGTAAAGAATAAAGACCTACAGATTGAAGATTTGAAAGAATACATGGCGTTGGCTAACCTCAGATATGCCAACCTTGCCATGTTAATAGCAGGTCGACCTTAGAATGATCTAGAGAAACAAGTAGCAACCACTTATGCGTTATATGAGAAAGAGTTTGCAAATAGAAAAGATGCTTTGTAGAACCTCCATATAGCAAACTCAGAATTAGAAATGGTTAAAGCCAACTACTAGGGATAGAAGGATGTTGCCTCAAACCTAACTAGGAGATTAACATATTATCAAGAATTAAGAGAGAAAGCTAGGACCTTTGAGGAAGAACAACAGTAGTTTGCAGCTTGGTACGTGAAGGCCAATCAAATGTTTCCATAGTTGCCATGTCCTTGGGATGTACTAGTGCCACCACACACCACACATCAACTTAGCATCCTAGACAATACATGACCCAAGGATGGAAGAAGAAAATTTGCAGGCATTGCTTGATCGTTACAAATTTCACAAGCTTGACAACAAAGGGAAGCGGCCAATGAAGGAGCCACCACCTCTAGGCACCACATGAGCTTCCCAGGTTTTATCTTGTAATATTGTGTTCCATTTTTCTACTACACCACTACAGCATGTAAGAGCCAATTGTTTTGTTTGTTGTTTAAATTAGTCAATAATCCCATACCTCCTAATATTTTGTAAAGAACTTGTTCCTCATTTTGTTTGACTCGAGGACAAGTTTTCATTCAATCGTGGGGGTATGATGAGTCATGAATTTGTCAGGCCTCGATATCAGGTACCTGATATTGGAGCCCCAATATCAGATACCCAATGTCAGAGCTAGGAAGCGATGTCAGATATCTGACATTGTCTCCTCTGGGCTAGCCTATAACTATAGCACTTGGGTGCACAGTTTGGAAGCAACAGGGAAAGATAGTTTTAGTTTTCAGTTTTTGATAGTCTTTCTTAGAGTTCTGTTATTCCCAATACATGCCTACAGTGTGATGTCTGTAATCATACAACACCTTTCTTCAAGTGTGACATACTTGGACATGTTACATGACTGGCAATAATGATCGAGATTACTCCCATCATTACAACATCCACTTAGATTATTATTGCTTTTAATTGTTAATTATTTACTATTTTCTTTAGTTAAACATTTCCATTTATTGCTATTTACTATTCCTATTATTAAGCAAAATGCGTACACCTTAATCACGACCGTTTAAGTGTAAGTACTTGGTAATCCAGCAGTGTATCGTTTAGCACATCCAATAACATATGCTTGGTAATCCCAGAAGTAGTCTCACAAAGTCCAAGATGTATACAAACAATTAAGAGTGGATACTCATCGCACATAGGTTAGTTTAGATCTTATTTTCCATTGTTCATTAGGTTAGTTAATTTATCTCTTTATTGTCATTAAGAGCAACATAGAATTAGACAGCATCATATGCCTCACTTTAGACTAAACCATACATGACAAAGCTACCACTACTCCAAGTAGGAAGACAACAAACTGCGATCAAAGTCTAATGATCTAGATGCCACAACTAGTCCCATCCACGGAATTCGACCGGATCATGTGTGAACGCTTGTGATTTGTATGGTTGGACATAGCAATACCTCACCACTCATCAATACTGATAAAGAAATACTAGACTTGTGTGTAGTCACAACTGGAGGTAACTCTAATTATAATTACTAGTATATTGATGCAAGTGCTTCATCTAGCTTTACACCTAGTATAGAATAGTTTTTTGAATACCATAAATCTATGTCTACTCCAATTTTTGTTGGGAATGATGAAATATATATAGTTAAGGGCTATGGTATAGTAAAGTTGTCCTATAATGGTAGAAGAATTATAATCCCATGGTATATTATGTCTTTGAGCTTACCAAAAACTTATTATCTATGGTTAATTTTGATGATTTTCACTTATTTGTGTTATTGAAAATAATAAATGGAGAATTTTTCAAGGAAAAACCATCATAACCATAGGATACAAAGAAGTAAGAGACAATACCAGCTAGAAGGTGTTATAGTGGCCGATAAAGCTAAAGATCTTCATACTCAAAAAGAGATTCACCATGATTCTATGGCATAGGAGATGTGGGAGAAAAGTCCATCCAAATTCTTCTAAGAAAAAGCTATAATTAAAGGTAATGCCCAAGATCATTTACCTCTATGTGAACAATTCTTAAATAAGAAACAACATTGAACAAAATTTTATTGATTGAAATATATTTCCATTTATTTTTTAGAAAATATATTCTAAAATTATATCCATAAAGAAAACATTTTTTATGTTTGTGAATTAGTTATTATATCGAAGGTAACGTTTATCTTTCATCGTAGATATACTTAAATTTTAAAAGAAATACCACTTTCATTTTGTTATCTTTAATATTATCGGCTATTCATACGCAATTGTAAGTTTATTTAAAAAATGCATTAGGTAATAAAAATGAAAAATTTGAATGGCAAAGAAAACGTTAAAACATAAATAAAATAATGTAAACGTCAGTTTGAAATTCCAGACAGGTCCTCTTATAAATAGCTGCCTTCTCTGAGCACCAGGTATCCAATGCCAATGCAACTAGCTAGCTCTTTGAGATCTACAGCAGCAGCAGCAGCAATGGCGAACATTTGTGCAAAAGCTTTGTATGCTCTGGTCTTTCTTGCGGCAGCGACGGTTCTGGTTGCAAGCCCGGACGAGTTCCTTCCTGCTCATGAGCAGGCACCGCTGAGGTCCGCCTGCAATGGAACGCTGCCTCCGGAGTTCTGCGTCTTGGAAAAAGTTGTTCTGGATCTTTACATCCAAGAATCCAACAAGCTCTCCGAGCTCGTGGCACAGATCGGCCACCATCGATGGGCTCTGAATCAGCAACAACGTCACGCCGTGGATGACTGCATGCAGCTCTTCCACATCACTCTCTCGGAGCTCTCGGACACATTTTCCAGTTTCCAAGGAAATGGCAGTACCGCCGGCTTCTTGAATCGGCGCCAGGTCGATGACGTCCAGACATGGTTGAGCGCGGCCCTCACAAATCAGCAAACTTGTCTGCAGAGTCTGCGTGAATCCAACATGATCCGCTTCAGCAGCAGCAGCTGTAAACTCAATCTCAGTCAAAATCTGCAGCAGCAGCAGCAGCAGAAGATCATGCTCCAGTATAGGCTGAGAAATGTGACTAAGACTCTGAGAATGTCGCTCGACCTTGTCAAGAACATAACCGTCGTCGTCGACGGAAAATCCCGCCACGTTGCCGAGAAACCACCGTCGTCTTCTTCTCAGCGGAGGAGATTGTTTCCTGAATGTGCGCCTGAGTGGCTTTCTGTGAAGAAGAAG
The DNA here is from genome assembly GCA_015680685.1 of Gnetum montanum. Lineage (NCBI taxonomy): Eukaryota > Viridiplantae > Streptophyta > Gnetopsida > Gnetales > Gnetaceae > Gnetum > Gnetum montanum. Next base: position 165,709 of record MNCI01011315.1, read on the forward strand.
CTGCGGTTCCTGCAGCAGGACGACGATGGTAGTATTACTCCGGCGGAGGAAGATGTTGTGACGGTGGCTCAAGATGGTATTGGCAATTTTTCGAGCATTACTGATGCCATCAATGCGGCCCCTAATAACAGCGCAGATGTGCATATCATCTACGTGAAAGCAGGAGTTTACCAGGAGTATGTTTTGGTGCCCAATTCTAAGAAGAATATTATGCTCGTCGGCGCCGGAGCCAATGTCACCGTTATCACCGGCAACCGCAGCGTCGGCGGCAACTTCACCACATTCGGCTCTGCCACCTTCGGTATGTGCCCAATTACCGTATCCATTTTCTGCTGTTCTGCGGTTTCTTTCTTAAGGAAAGTCACAGGGTACGAGAGCCAATGTCTGTGTTTCCCTAATTCACTTTTTGTTTTGTTTTCTTTCGGCATTGTTTCTTTCTGACTGTAATTATCTATGAAGTTTCTTTCCGTCTTGGCCTCTTGGGGTTGCTTTTTCTTTTTCCATGTTTCCCCTGTTTGACCTTCCTGACACTGTTTTCTGAAGCGAATTTGGAACCCATGGATGGATTTTGTGCTATGCATCAAAAGAATTCAATTCGTGGAAGTGAGGAATCAAGGAGGATTTGTGATTCTGAACATGTTTGGGTACATGTGCCTCAAGAAAAAGTGGGACGGGTTAGTAACCCGGACATGATAGAGAAAATTTAAATATATTAGCCTTTTTTTTAAATTAAATCTCATATATCATAAAAAAAACATTGTAGAATATAGAACAAGTACAATGTAAATCCAAAATATTGTTAATGCTTAAAAATTGCATAGAAGATTGCAAAAAAATTTGCAAAGGTATAGAGGGCATCAAATCCATTTTCTTCCTCAACAGCCATAATCCGGCCAAACATATAATTTCTGCAACAACCAAAATGACAGCAATAAAATAAAACCCTTTTGATACTCAATCCAATCTTTTCAAGAATGAAATTGAGCGTCAACCTTCAACCAAATTTATAACAAATGACGTGTGCTAATACTTTTGTTCAACAATGACCTGTGAGCAGCACCACCGTAGGGCCATGTTGAAAAGGACAACATTACAAGAAGATACAACTTAACTAAACCAGGCACAGCCCAGTAACTCACCTCACCTACAAACCTTTCGGATACTGGCGAATTGGCACTAGTCATGATGAAGAAGAAAGTAAAAATAGAATGCCATGAGCTTGCATATGGCCATTGGCCATGTGCTGGTGGGCTTCGTTGGCTCATAAGTAAACAGATTTTAGAAAAAGTTGAACAAGCATCCATCCATCCATCCATCCATCCGTCATCAAGTTCATGACTCATGACCCATGACGATGATCCCATTTTGCTTTTTCTTTTTCCAGCAGAGATTTAGAAAAAGAGCAAAAACCAGCAATGACCAATAAACACGCGTGAACGTGGGTCATGGCGGAACCCTTGACGCTCCCAAAGGCCAATACATGCAAATGCACTGTTTTGCTCGTACGCCCGGTCCCAAACTTGATTTCCGTATAAAAAACTTGGCCCTTCGCCCTTGGGTTACCAAAGTAGCCCTTTCGTGATTTCCGTATGTTTGTTTATGCATTCGTACTCCCTTGTTTTTTGTGATCTGTGTCATGCCGATGCCATGAATCTTGATTCCCTGCCGCCCACTTAACAATGAAATGAAGTTTCTGGTAAGATTCAGAACCGGAAAAGATAGGGAAGATTTTAATGCACGTCAAGAACAAGGCAAGAATGCCAGGCAAGGGAAGGCAAGAATGCCAGGCAAGGGAGGCCAAGGTGACCATTTCAATGTATATCTATAAATCTAGACAAAAATTCATTGAAAATTGTTGAATACGTACCCATTGCAGATTTAATGCGTTTCTGTACGCGCTCCCGAATCCAACGCGAACAGTTCGGGAAAATTTATCCAGATCGCGAATCTCCGGCCGCATAGATTTTGTGTTTCTGCTGCTGCTTTGTCAGTAACATGGTGTTCGCTCGGTTAGAACCTGCATTGAATAAGTTCCTTCATGATTGCACGTTTTACTTTGTCAGTAACATGATTTCACGTTAGAACCTGCATTGAATAAGTTTCACTTCTTTTATTTGTGGGTTTCATTTCATAATACATCTTCAACCTGACAATCTAATCATGCTTCTTGGTTGATTCGTAGCCGATGGAAGTGGCAGACCCCCATCTTCAAAACATAGCATAATTTGTATTCTTATCCATAAATTGTATGTTGATATGCTTTTAACCGTGATTGTGTGAACTGCAGCGGCGGTGGGACATGGATTCATGGCAAGGGACATAACCTTCGAGAATACGGCAGGGCCGGAGAATCATCAAGCAGTGGCTCTGCGTGTGAGCTCTGATTTGTCGGCCTTCTATCGCTGCGCATTCAAGGGATACCAGGACACCCTTTACGTCCACTCCCTGCGCCAATTTTACCGCGAATGCGACGTCTATGGCACGGTCGACTTCATCTTCGGCAACGCCGCGGCGGTATTCCAGAGGTGCAATCTCTACGCAAGAAAACCGCTTCCGAGCCAGAGCGACCTGTACACAGCTCAGGGCCGACACGACCCGAATCAGAACACCGGAATCTGCATCCAAAAATGCATCCTCACGCTGGATCCTTCTCTCAGCGCCACCGAGGAACACAGAGAAAGCTTCAACGTATTTCTGGGTCGCCCATGGCGGAAATACTCGCGGACGGTCGTGCTGCAGTCGTTTATTCATGGCGTGGTGGATCCGAGGGGTTGGCAGCCATGGTCATCCCAAGACGAGGAGCGTCTGTCTACTCTGTACTTCGGTGAATTCATGAATTTTGGACCGGGTGCCGGAACCGCAGCACGCGTGAAATGGCGCGGTTACCACGCTATGAACGCCTCGGACGCCTTTCAGTTCACTGTCGCCAATTTCATCGGAGGTGATTGGTGGATCCAATCTGTGCCCTTTGATACAGGCCTCTGATTTGGACTTTTCTATATTCCCTTTTAAGGTTGATGATGCTTTATTTTATCAAAGTCAAGCAAGCGAAGGCTCCATGGTGATGAGATTGGTCATTGTCATAGTTTGAGTGTATATTTACTGATTTGTAATTAATATTAGCAAAAGAATTTATTCTTCAAAGGAAAGATAGATGATGTATATTGCCCTTTGGCAGCGTTTTTAACAGTTTTATACTGTTGTCATTCGCTTGTCTTTGCTGATTACTGAACTCTGTGACCATTATTACTGAAGAAATTCTCGCTGTAAAGTTGGTAAATATGCATATTCATAGTCATCCTTTCGTCCATTTGAAGGAAACAGTAAAATGAAATACTGGTGAAAATTTTACTATCTCGACCGTAAGAGCAGACGCAGACTTTGCTTTTCATGCGAGCTACGAATTATTTGCTGTTTTGTGTTTGATAGTCGCCACGTTTCGATTTTCGATCGGATCATCTTAAATTATCATTGTTAATTACAATGTTCTGCGCTGAGACGGTCTCCAAAACTTGCGTTGCTACCAAATTCAACGCAATGCTACTTCTCTGTAGGACGTGTGTAACCAACAGATGCACCGTCAACGTCCTTTATATGATATAAAATTGTGTGTATTACACTGCATTACGAGCTTTGAGTTTTCTTTTCCATTTATTTATTTATTGATTATTCACATCAACTTAACGCGCATAGAGCTTCTATTATCAAAGTTCATTTTTTGCACGTTGCTGACTCACCCGCAACTTACCATGTTATTAACGTAATGAAAAGAGTTCTACTTCGTTCCATGCATGGACATTAAAAGAATAACGACTTCCTCCTACAAATATTCTTTATCGTACAACTACTTTACCCAAGCAATTCAAGAGCTTTTCTACCTTTTCTACCTCAAACATTTATATTTTATATTTTGGATTCACCGCCTTGACCTCTCCTCAATATCAATAAAATTCATTGGATCGACTTCGAATCTACCAGATTTATATCAAATTAATTTCAATCTCTTCATTTCATCCTTAATAAAGAACTTCTAATATTTGATAGATTTTTTTTAAACATAGGAACATTATATTATTTGTCAAACAACAAAAATTTCCCAAAAAAATTAAATTTCAACGTCATCTCATTCCTTTACGTAGATAGACTTCAAATCTACCAGGTTTATATCAAATTAATTTCAATCTTAACTTCTTGATAGATTTTTTTTTAAACATAGGAGCATTATATTATTTGTCAAACAACACAAATTTTTCCACAAATTTCCCAAAAAAAATAAATTTCAACGTCATCTCATTCCTTTACGTAGATAAGAAATCAGTGGAAGCATTTAAACCTATGTTACGATGAAAATATCAGAATAGATGTCACCATGTATGTTATGCCTTTTAACAAGACTACCTCAAACTGAATTTTTCTCATATTTGTTACTAACAAAAATTAGATAGTAAATTTAGGAAATTTTACATGCATAACTAAACAATGATGATCTAGAAGCCAAAAACAATGATGATCTAGAAGCCAAAACAATCTGACCAGTAGAATAGTGCATCAGATGGATAACACAGCACATCCAACCAAACACAGCTCAATAAATCAGTTGCCAGGCCATTTGTCCATAGCCTTCCATTCTCGAAAAGAAATTTGCAACCCACATGGTAAATTTCCCTGTTCATTCTTCTAGGTATCTACTGGTAAAGAATATTGTTCATAATTCACCTCATTTGTGTTACAAAAGACTGGACTTCACACGCGATGTGAAAATATAATCTATATTCTGTGGTCAGAGACTTTAAAAAATGATAATAAACATAACATTCTTTGCAGTTAAACAAGATGTCCAGAAGCCCCATACCTTTCACAGAGTGATGGATTTTTTATTTAATCATTCACCTCTTCTGTGAGTTGTAGTCAGAAATTCTTTTCTCCATCACTCAACTTCTCCATATCCTGTGGAGATGGACTCAAATCATGATTCACTTTCAATGCATTTTGTATTAATGGATTATTTTCTTCAATCATCAACTCTACACTTTGCCCACCCAACCGGACCTTTTTCTGCATTCTTCTCCGTATCCTTTGTTGAAGAATTTTCTTTTCACCCTTGCTATGCTTATCCTTCAAAGAATTTTGGAGATGACTGGGCCAGAAACCACACTGGAATCATACTAAATGGAATGTATCAGTATACCAAACACAAAATTTATATTTATCACAATCTGGTTTGTAGATCCTCAATTTTACTAATAGAATTGACAAATCTGATATATGTGAAGCATGTTTCATATGTACCTCTATTATTACTGACGGGTTACTAACATATCATGAGCATTGCAACTGAACATTTGACGAAAGGGGTGAAACGAAGACCTGTTTTCTCCTAACAAGTATTAACACAAGTTAATATCATGCAAAACTTACTGAGAATTTAAAAATGGTACAAATATTTTCATTACCATCTTTAGCATTAACAGCACAGGTATTAATGTTTGACGAAGTTGGCTGTCTCCTTGACGGGGAAGCTGTACAATTACGGGAACAAAATGTTATATTATTGAGATTTTTAAAAAACCACCATCATTTTATTTATAATTCAGACTTTCTCGAAATTCATAATATTTGCTACACATTTATATTAATTAAAATATATGCTGCAACTTGGAATTTTTCATACGCACCTGCAGCTTTACTGATGGTTAATCCAACATATCATGGAAATTTTTTTTGCATTGATGCACTTGGATGTTCTAACTACAGGTTGCATATCATATTTGATTCTCGGCATAGCCCTACATTAATATCAAGCCAAAAGCATAACACCATTAAAAGTACTGATATTTTATTCTTTTCAAGGTTAAAAAAAATCATAGATAGATAACGTTTGTTCATGGAATCACATAATTACACTACATTTATCAGTAGAGACCATAGTGAGAGGTGTGCCTGATGAAGGTAGCTTCCCGATCCATGAAAAACCTATTTGAAGAAGATAAGAAAACTTTATATATACAACTCACATTCAAAGTAAGAAACATAATGCTTACACTGTGTGGTTTGCATGGCACTTTCATTAGTGTTCACTAGTTCCCTCCTTTTAGTGTTGATTTATTTTCTCTTTGATTTCTTCTTGAAAGTTTACAAGGCTCTGCAACATTTTCAGATAAATTGTTGTCAACTTGCAATGATATATCTAAGGCATCTCTTTACTTCTTATTTGAGTTACTTTAACTCTTTGGGCAGTATGTTTGTCCATTTCCATCTGTTTTTGGAGTAACCGCTGAGGTAGCAGTTTCCTCACACAATTGCAAACTCTGGTTTTGAAGGTCATTCATTTTCAAAAATGTGGCATAATCTTCTGGTATTCTACTCATTAACACTTCTGCGAATTTTCAATGATTTCTTTCACCTCTGATTCACTTACAATATTTTTTTGCCTATTCATTTTTTCCTCCTTCCTCACTTTCCTATCAATATTTGTAATGTCTCTTTTATTTAAGAAAAAAACTCTCTGCTTCACATCAAGCATAGTGTTCGACTTCCTGGATTTTTACTTTTCATCATTAAATTTTTTGTATATTTTAGCAACAGATAATCCTTCACGGTGAATGGAAGCAATGTTGTTTCATAACTCAAACACAAGGAGCATGTAATGTTAAACCTGTTGTAAATGANGAACCTGTTGTGAATGAACCTAATGCTCCATGACAAGCCTTCTTGTCTAAGTTGACTTGTTCATGTTCATGGTAGAAAATTAATACATGATGTTCATCTAAACGCATTCTATGAAGATGTTCATCTAAACGCATTCTATGAAGAGTAAATCTACATTGACAGCCTCTTTTATATATTGGTTTTCTGCATTTCTTAGAATAGATAAGGTCTTTTGTATTGTCATGTGGTCCATATTGACACCCGTACCTGTCAGAATAAAAGCACCTAAGTCAGTTTTCACAAGTAGTTTAAAAATCCGATATTAGCCTTACTTGACCAAAACACACACAATGTTTTTCCGATAGATTGATTGCTAGTATATCTGCCACCCTCCTTCCAAGGCTGCTTTCTTTTATTTAATATATTAAACTTTGTTGGAGCCAATCTGCAACCAAATCCGTGAGTCTATTTCAAATCAAAAAAAACCAAAAAGGAATTTTTTTGGCAGTTTTTGTTCTTATATTATCCATATAAATTCTCATCGTCCTCTTTTTGATCCCACTGCAACGGTTCCTACTTCTGTACCATTCATCTTGCATTCAGATGTCCAGCAATGATAATGAAAAACAATACAATAACAAATATAAATAATGATAATCCTAAGCAGAGCATTAAAATAATTTGGGGCAAACTGTACTCATCTATAAGATACTACTCATGATGTATTCTTTGGGTTAATATCTTCTGTTCTTTGAGTACAGGCCTTCGGCCAATTGGTTAGCTCACACTGCCTTGCACCCAAAGGTACTGAGTTCACAGTCTTGTACTGGAACCCTTTGCATGCTATTCTAGAGGCATTGTTCTAGGCATATCACCCTTTTAACCTTTAAAAAAAATTCTGTTCTTTCCAGGTAGAATTGGTATACAAAGGTAATTTTCATCTTGCATATTAGCAACCTTAATCTAAATAACTTTTTAACAATTATTCATCACAACGCAATGTTTAGATCATTATTCATCTTGCTTCTCTTTCCAGATGATATGGCCTTGATTGCAAAATCAGCTACAAGATTAAATTATATGCTTCAATTCTCCATGACTACTACAACCATTCTGGTATGAAAGTTAATATTGATAAGACTAAAATTCTAGTTTGTGGTCATAAAAATAGAAATTACAATTTTTTCCTTGGAAAAAAAAGACTTGATATATATGAATATCATAGATATTTGGAAGTTAAGTTTTCCAGTAATTATAGTTGGAATACCCTTATTGCTCAAAGCGTTTCAAGTGGCATGCAAGCTCTATTTGCTCTAAGAAATAATTGTAGCAAACAAACTTTGGCATGAGAAATCAGAAAGAAACATTTTCGTAGTCATGTCCAACTTGTATTATTATATGGGTGTGTTGCATAGGGACCTTCTTTTTCTACAAAGAATTGGAAAAAATTAAAGCATGTTTAAAAACAGTTTCATGGACGTGAATTTCAAGTGAAAACACAAACTTCTTATGATATCTTACTTTTAGAAGCAAATTTGCTTCCTCTTGAAGTTGAAGCACTTTGTCAATTTATTGCTTATAGTTAAAAGTTAAGTCACATGGAGGAAGTTAATTATGCTAAAGAGATAATGAATGCTACACAAGAAAATGGATTGTTGCATCAAAGAAAATTATGGCTTCGGTCATGGAATATTGTAATAGAAGATCTTCCTTTAAACAAAAGGTTCTTCAGGAAAACTATATAAGAAAAAGTCTTGGCTAAAGTTTGGTTTAACACATCAGCAAAAAAGCATTTTTATTTACATTTTGTTAGAGGTTTGTTATCTAGTACTTAAAAATATCTATTCTCAGCTATTCCTATTTATTTAAGGAATCAAATTGCTCTAGCAAGAATAAGCTCTAATCATCTTCTTATTGAAACAAGTTGTTAGATCAATTTACCAAGAGAAGAGCATATTTGCAAACTATACAAACAAAGCATAGAAAATGAAGAACATTTTTTTTTTCATTTTTCCTGTCTTTGGCCCACGTTCAAGTGAATTATACTATTACTTGTAACCTGCTGATTGTTTTCTTTCAAATTGACTCTATCTGCTTAGGGCATTACATTAATGATGTTTTCAACTTTCTTCGAAAATATGTTGAGGCTTTGTAACCATCCAGCAAATCCTTTGCAATTTCCTGGACATAATAAAAATTTCCACTTTCCAATTTCATTTTAGAAAATGAAATAAATGGCAATTATTTCAAGGATACATCAAACATGCATCATTCAATAAAAACTATAACTAACAAATGTATGTAATAATAAAACAAAAACAACCATTCATATGATCATCAAACTTTTCATAAAATATTGATTGCTTTCACTTTAAAGGTCCTATAGTATGATTGGGAGACAACAACCAAACTTACATTTATATGAAGACACTCCAAAGGTCGTATAGTATGATTGGGAGACAACAACCAAACTTACATTCATATGAAGACACAAGAAAATAAAGGAACTAGTCAATGCAGCAAATGTGAGAGGCCAAACAGAAAAGAGAAAAGAATTTCACAATTTTTGCCATAAGAGTTGCACAGAGGTCTTATCAATCTCAACCACAGAATATTTACTCAAACGATTTCTGCATGGCTTCTCTAGTTGCAGAGCCCATGGATGTAGTTTAGCCAAAATTTCATATTGAAGCCAGACATTTGACTTTACTATTTACTTTTGCAGGATAATGAACCAAAAACATGTCAGAAGATGTTTCTTGGTGTAAGTTATTTGCAAATAATCTAGAGGTATTTGATAGGAGTGGTGGTAAGGTACTCATTTCTCACGTCGTAACGCTTGGGCTCAAGTTTATGCACAACAACTTGAAAAAAGGTGAGGCTTTTACTCATCTACTAGCCCTCTTGGGACCCTGCTTAGCAGGATGAGCATTAAGCCTCTAGGTGACGATCTTAGAGTTACTTGATAACTAAATGATATCACTCAAAAATATGATGGTACAATGAATAAATAATGGAGGACTAAAGATAAGTGTAGAGATAACCCAATTGTGAAAGGTGCAGGTACACAAAGTTGTTTTTCCTTGGCTGGGATCAATCATGCAAAATGATGAAAATATTGAAAAAAATATGAGTAATATAGTTAAATTTGGATGGAGAAAATGGAGGAAAGAATCATTAAATAATGATTTACAAAACAACACTGAACAATGCAATATTATATGGATGAAGTGGAATGTCATTTTAAAGACATTTCAAAGAGCAAATATAGGTAGAATGCAAATGCTAATAGGGACAATCAGAATGGAAATTTAAAGAAAATGATAAAACTCAAATAGATTATTTAGTGCCAGTTTAGAGACTTTGGTTCTAAAAGATAAGAGAAATAAGGTTTGGCAATAATAATTTTTTCATGTTAAATATAGAAAAAAAAGGCTTAATCTTGATAAAAGAAAACCAATTGAGATAGACCAAACAAGTCGTTGACAAAAATAGTTACAGGAGACACAATAGACTAAAAAGCAATTAATTAGTTAGTCTTGATTGACAAGAATGAATAAAGATAACTAATAAATTCAATTTTAATAAATGTGATAATCGTTATGATGATGATGATGCCATAAAAGTTTGTTTAAAAGCAGCTTAGAGCTTCCACAATGTCAAATGCTATAATTAATGAAATATTAAAATTAAATGCCAAAGTCATTTTACCACTTGTGATTTGTATAAAATATCATGGATCTACACTTAGCCCGTATTATTTGTCATTATTATGGATGAATTAACAAATGAAATACAAGATGAAGTCCCTTGGTGTATGCTTTTTGCAGATGATATTATGTTGGGGGATACAGCTTCAGAAAATACTGCTTATAAGATGGAGAAGTGGGAGACATGCTCTAAAATCAAAAGGCTTTAAAATTAGCATAAGACTGAATGTATGGAATGCAATTTCAATAAAAACATAAATACTGGTGACATAAGACTAATAATTCAAGGCCAAAAGGTCCCTCATTACAAATAGTTCCACTACATATGATCAATGCTCCAAGAATATGGTGAAATTGATAAAGATATAAGAAATAGAATTGATATATGACGGTCAAAATAAAGATAGGCTAGTGGTGTTCTATGTGATATAAGAATACCAATAAAACTAAATGGAGAATTTTAGAAGAGAGCAATAAAGCCTGCTATCTTATATGGCGCTAAATATTGAGCAGTACAGAAGAGGCATGAACAACAACAAATTAGTATGGAAAAAATGAGAATGCTTAGATCGATGTGACACGTGACCAGAAGAGATAAACTACACAACATAGACATTAAAGAAAGACTTAGAGTGGCTTCTATTTTAAATAAGTTACAAAAATAATGGCTTAGATGGTTTGAGCTTGTGCAAAGAAGATCAGACAATGAGCTAATAAGAAATGGTAGCTTGCTACATCAATGTTCTAGGAAAGCCACCAAAAAGAAGACCAAACAAAACATGGGACAAAAATGATCAAAGATTATTTGAAAAGACTGCAAATAGATAAAGATGTAGCTCTTCATAGAAACAAATGGTGAAAAAGAACCCATGTAGCTAACCCCATTTTGTTGGGACAAGGCTAGGATAATGATGAATAACATTCAGAGCTTGAACTTTTGTAAGAAGAAGAATTTAGGGTCTTGTCTTCATATATTTCCAGTCAAACAAAATGATAGTCTTTCTTATGACAACACACCAAACATATCACTTTTGCACAACAGAATGCCCTCTGGTTCATCTTCATCCATGAGAAAAAAAAACAATTAAAAACGCAAGCCATCATACATGAAAACGTAAATGAGGATTACCTAAATTTTAAAAGACACCCTATAGTCAGCCGGGTTGTTCGAGAACAAAGCATTGAAATTTTTAAGCAGCTAATAAAGGCTCCATGGAGGAGTAGCATGGGGAATTTATCTTCATTCTACTGCCAGAAGCCCTGACTGAATGAATGAATATGGATATATCTGATTTTGTTAAGAAACACGCCTGAAAGAACTACAATTTTGCTTGAGCGCACGGTATCTTGAACAGGAATGAGAATCTAGACTTTCAAAATGGTACTGTCCTTACGTTTTAAAGATATCCAACCTACTGCTCTTTAAAAGGCGCAGTGACCACATTCTATCATTGATAAAATCAATTTTTACGGTCCCAATAAGAAAATAGATATAGCTAAGCACCCATATTTGGTGTACACCAGCAAACCCAAAATCGAAGGAGACTGCCAAACATAATCAGCAGATAAAAACCCCGAAAAAATTTACAGACCACAAACGGAAATACAGTGAGAGATAGCATTCATTCTGACCTGTCCCTATTTCCGAAAGTGCGACCACGCAGACTGAAGAAGCTTTGGAAGAGTGACTTAATTTGAGCTGCAGTTACAAAGTGCAGAGTATTGTTCTGCGACTCCTGGCGGCAAAGTAACATCGGTTGCGAACTGCAGAGCAAGCCTCGACTTAACATGCTAGAGGGTGCTAAGCGAGAAATTGGATACTAAAATTTGATAAGCAAAGCTTTGCATCTCCATGCGGTATAAAGCATACCTGTTCGTTCATTTAATGCACCATTTCCACCATTGCTCCTTCTGTATGCTTCGCCGAATGCCTTCGCATTAAGCTACCTTTAATTACTGCAGACCCAGTGAAATATCAAAACGGCATCATAGAGCGGACAGTCTTCTATTTCTGCCTGAGTTTTTTATAAATTTTTAGTCACATTTACCCTTCATCCTCGTAGAATATATTCAATAGCAACATATGCACTCCGTGCACGGATTTCATGTAGATGATTTCTTCCATGTAGATGAAATTTTGACTTAAAGAAAGATACATCACATTTTTAATGATTTTGGCAATGTGCAAGTACTTCAAGGGGAATTTCTTTCAAATTTGGCATAAAGTCCTACAATTTGATGTCACTTCCAACTCCCAATGGTGAAAATCTATAAGAGACCCACGATATTACTAGGAAGAAGTTACCTAGAAGAGATCAGAGATAAAAATCCTTTATAAAGTAAAAACATACTTAATGACACTGCCTAACATTGATGTAAAGTTACCTAACAGTATCCATTGCTCTTTGTTAAAAGTGTAAATTGTTAGAGTATTATCTTAAAGTTGAAATAAGGATATGGCATAAATTTTCATACCAACGATGATTGTAAATTATGCAAAGGTAGTAAAATTGAGGATGAGCAATATGTTTATGTACCATCCACAAAGAAAGTAAAACATTGATGTAAAATCATTTTTTTTTAATTTTTCAAAACTATGCTAGTTATTTTAGCTCATTACATTGAAATGTATTTGAAACTCATTTCCATGTATCAAATGTGTCTAAAGGATATACTAGGTCTTCTTGAATGTAATAAAATTTCTCAATTTAAGTTTTATATATGCCTTGTTTTTTAATTTTTCCATCATGATTATAGATGAAGGCTCCTTCCATCTCCCAATCGCTAGTAATAGCTTACTAAGTACACTCCATTATAACACCATGGCTTATTCTTCGATTAACATGAGAAAATTAGCTTAATGAAATGCAAAAAAAAGTATTTGCATCATACTTTTAATAAGTTTAATATTTCTCTAGATGAAATTGCTTCTTGACTTGTTGATTGGATACTTGACTAGGGTTGATTCCTAATTAGCAATCTTCAACTTGCCAATGCAAATTTCTTCTCACCTAGTAATGTTTACACTACAATGGGATGTATAACTACACTTGAATAAGCATAGTCTATGCTAAATATAATCCAAAATGTAAATGGGATGATTTTGTGGGAAAGATGTCTATGTAGATAGGTTTTAATTTTTAGCATTGGCACTCAGAGAGTGATGCATTATCACTTATGGAACACCTAATGCTTTTTACCATTATGAATGTTTTGAAGTGTTTTCAAAATTTTCCTATTTTATTCTTGTGAAATATGTGGTTTGTGTGTCTAATAGTATATTTTGAAAGTAATAAATGGTTTGATTATAATTATACTTTATTTTTGTTGTTACCTTAGTTGTTATTTAAATAAAATGTTTGGTTTCCTAAATGTTTTAAACAAGCAAAACTTTACTAAACCCAGTTCATTGCATGGTACATTGTAGTAAGTTAGTGGCAGCTAATCCAAAATTAGTATGTATACTATTTGTGAGGAGGTTGGTACATATTCCCATGGAATGTTCATGTCCATTAAGTTAAAACCATGGGAGGAAATATTCTCATTCTTATATTCAAAATCTTACATAAAATTATACTATTGTTTTAAGAAAAAATTTATTTTTTTGGGACAAGGAAACTTGGGGTTGGTCATTAAGTGGGAATCATAGCCAAAAGTATCCTTGATCTTTGTAAAGCATGCCTATAAGAGAAGGCACATATCAAACCTATAACCTCTCTTTTGAGAGATGAGTGTCATGACTAGTGCACTACACCCTTACGTGTAAGAAAATATTAATTTTACTCTAGGAAATTTAAGCTCTTTTATAAATTTTACATGCTACAAGATGGACCTTTTCCTTCAATGTATGTATTATTGTTATATAATGATCCCATGTTTTCAACATCATATTTAAGAGCTCATTCCTAGTATCATTGTATATAGTCATTAGCAAACTTTTTATCTCAAATTTATTAAAGATTGTAAATAATGAAAAAGTACAAATAAAAAACCTATCAATTTACAATTTAGGAACTTCTTATTTAATACGATGGAACATAGATCAACAATAATATGTATTTTTTAGCCAATACAACTTAATTGAAAAGAGGCAACATTGAAATCAGATATCTTAAGTTTTTATTCACATACAAGATAGCATAAAACGGCATCTTAAATAAAAACCCAGCAAAACCTTCATCCACAAAAATCCTGGAATTTTTCCACCAATAAATTCTGCAAATTAAGCGGCTTTTATTTACATGTCGGCCTTGTGTGGACGTGGCAAGACAAAGACGGCCTGTGACGAGCCACTCAAGGCGGAGAAAAGGTCGGCGGACGTCAATGGCGGATGTTTACACCTCAACTACATTCCACCCTTTGATAAAAGATTTTATCCATGACTAGAAGGCCCACTTGCAGATTTGATGTATTTTGTTTGCATCTTCCGCCAAAGCCAAGCTTTGGTTACCGAGTGTTCATACAGATAAATAACCTAAAAAGCAGACCTTTGGCTAAACATGTGGCTATGACAACGCACCATTCGTCACAGGCGGAAAATTGGGAAACTCAGTCCAAAATTCAACAATTGGGCAGGGAAGCACAGGAATTTTCTCCTTACATTTCCAAAACATTATCGACCACAGTTGGTCTGTCTGCATCTATGCGCAGGAGATTCCGTGATTCTGGATAAATTTTCATGAACTGTTCACATTGGATTAGGAAGCCTTACAGAAACACATTAAATCCGCAATGGGTACGTATTTCATAATTTCTAATGAATTTTGGATCTATACATAGACATTGAAATGGTCACCTTGCCTTCCCTTGCCTTCCCTTACCTTCCCTTGTATTCTTGCCTTGTTCTTGATGTCTGCATTTTGCATTAAAATCTTCCCTATTCTGTTCTGAATCCTACAAGAAACTTCATTTCATTGTTAAGTGGGCAGCAGGGAATCAAGATTCATGGCATCGGCATGACACAGGTCACAAAAAACAAGGGAGCACGAATGAATAAACAAACACACGGAAATCACGAAAGGGCTACTTTGGTAACCCAAGGCCGAAGGGCCAAGTTTGGTCATACGGAACTCAAGTTTGGGACGGGGCGTACGAGCAAAACAGTGCGTTTGCATGGATTTGCCTTTGGGAGCGTCCAAGGTTCCGCCATGACTCACACATTCACGCGTGTTTATTGGTCATTGCTGCTTTTTGCTCTTTTTCTCAAATCGCTGCTGGAAAAAGAAAAAAGCAAAATGGGATCATCGTCATGGGTCATGAGTCATGAACTTGATGACGGATGAACTTGATGACGGATGGATAGATGCTTGTTTAACTTTTTTTAAAATCTGTTTGCTTATAAGCCAACGAAGCCCACCAGCACATGGCCAATGGCTATATGCAAAAGCTGATGGCACTCTGTTTTTACTTTCCCTTTCATCACGACTATAGTGCGAATTCCCCAGTATCGGAAAGGTTTGTAGGTGAGGTGACTTACTGGGCTGTGCCTGGCTTAGTTAAGTTGTATCTTCTTGTAATGTCGTCGTTTTCAACATGGTCCCATGGTGCTGTTCACAGGTCATTGTTGAACAAAAGTATTAGCAGACGTGATTTGTTATAAATTTGGCTGAGGCTTGAGGCTTAATGTCATTCTTTGGAAAGATTGGATTGGGTAACAAAAGGGTTTATTTTATTGCTGTCATTTTGGTTGTTGCAGAAATTATATGTTTGGCGGGATTATGGCTTTTGAGCAAGAAAATGCCCTCTATACCTTTGGTGATATTGCAATCTTCTGTGCAATTTTTAAGCATTAACAATATTTTGAATTTACATTGTACCCAAACACATTCAGAATCACGAATCCTCAATTCCTCGCTTCCACGAATCGGATTCTTTTCTGCATAGATCTGGATGCATGGCCCATGTAGTTTTAATATTTTATTTTCCGGACCCCATTCATCTGCACGTCGTTTAAAGGCTTTGCAAACCACTTACGTTTACTTTGCATCTTAATTGCATCTTCATTCGACTGTCGTTAGCTCACTGTCGTTAGCTCACTGGTCTTAATTTTGCAATGCGTGTGGTTTGCCCAGTATTTAAACACTCGGCGAATATAAAACACCCACGAATGGGCAGGTTGGTTCGAGTCGCATTCAAATAAATCACTTTCAGAAAGATTTATTTTTTCATATAAAACTAAGCATTTTAATAAAAATCATATTTATCCAGTAGCTTCCGAAACTTTACCTATAGATTCCATTCAAAAGATATTACATTTTCATAAAAAATAAAAAAACATCAGAAACGGTAATCATTCGTGGATAAGCATGGCGCTTCGGATTTCACATTCACCACCGGATTTATATTCACGCTCCGCCGTGATTGCCCGCAGCCTTCCAAGTTTGAATTTTTGTGGTTGGATTTGCTTTACTTCGAGCGAATCCACATTAACGATCAAAGCTAGCTTCAAGAAAGAGGATAGAAATTTATCTTTTTCTACTCGATCTTTGTTGTTTTTCTTTGGCGAGTCGTGACCAGAGTAACAGCTGGAGTCTCTTATCTGTGGTTGTACCGTGGCCAGTGGAAAAATTCTACACCAGAGTCTTGCAGCGCAAGGGAAACAGAATATTACGAGATCATCGTAAACATGGAATTTGACTGCGTTCCTTCGATGAAGGCATGATACGGTGGTGATACAGATTGCTCAGAGTTGCGCGACTCTAAATAGGCTTCGTTCCAGGGCAACCCAGAGAAAATAGAAGAAAGAATACAACAGTTAATTGGTTTCTATGCCTGTTGCCATGGCCCTGGCGTTAGCGTTGGTGTTGGCGTTCCTGCAGATTTTCTCTTCTGCGGCGGCCCAGGGCCAGAATTTCAGCTTCGCGAGCTTCGGCAGCAACGGCAACGACCGGCAGCTCATACTGCAAGACAACGCTACCATTTCCGCGTCAGGGGGGTACATAGATCTCACAAACTCGAACGCCAACCGGGGGCCGCTCATCTGGAGCATCGGCAGAGTTCTGTACAGTAAGGCGGTCACGCTGTGGCCGGCGTCCTTCAACACAACGTTCACCATCATCATCGCCAATATCAGCGGCACCAACTCCAGCAACTACGGCGACGGCCTGGCCTTCTGCGTGCGCCCGGACACGAGCCTGCCTCTGCCCAAGAGCTACGGCTCCTTCATGGGTCTCTTCAGTCCCTCCACCAACGGCAACACCACGGAGCAGCTCGCCGTGGAATTCGACACTTTCATGAACGAGCAGGGCGACCCCGACAACAACCACGTCGGCATCGACACCAAAAGCATCATCTCCGACGCTGCGCAGAGCCTCACGCCGTTCGGGATCACTCTCAACTCCGGCCGCCGCATCGCCGTCCGCATCTCCTACGACGGCTGGGCACACGTCCTCGCCGTCGACGCAGCCTACGCCGACAGTCGCCGCGGCGCCGGCGACAAAGCTTCCATCCCGTACGTGCGCATCCTCAACCGCACCGTGTACGTTTCGCAGATCGTGCCGCGCTCGGTCTACATTGGCTTCTCCTCCGCCACGGGGCTCTCCTACGAGACCCACCAGATTCTGAACTGGGAATTCTCGTCGAGGATCTTGCCGGAGTCTTCGCTGCCCAAGGTCTCCCCCACCGCCGGCCGCGGCCGGGGCTCCGGCTCGGGCCTCTCCGTCCCCGCCAAGGCCGGCATCGTCGTCGGCAGCGTCGTGGCGGCGGCGGTCGTCGCGTATACGTCGCTGTGGATAGCGATAACGAAACGGCGGAAACGCGCCCAGGCGGCGGCGGCGGAACGGGGGGTTGCGGAGGTGTCGATGTCGTACGGGCCGCAGCGGTTCAATTACAAGCTTCTCTGCGCCGCGACCAGCAACTTCAGCGAGACAGAGCTGCTGGGCAGCGGCGGCTTCGGCAGCGTGTACAGAGGAATCATCGACCCCACAGTGGGTAGTTACTCCGTGGTGCTCGCCGTGAAGCGGATAGCGCCGGCGTCGAGGCACGGCGAGAGGGGATTTGTGGCGGAGCTTAGCAGCATCGGGCGGCTCCGGCATCGCAACCTGGTGCCGCTGCTGGGGTGGTGCCACCACGGCGACGAGCTGCTGCTGGTGTACGAGTACATGCCCAACGGCAGCCTGGACCGGCATATTTTCGCTGGCACAGCCGCGCCGGTGCTGTCGTGGGTGCGCCGGCACAAGGTCCTGGTCGGACTGGCGTCGGCGCTGGTGTACCTGCACGAGGAGTGGGAGCAGCGTGTCATCCACCGCGACGTGAAGCCCAGCAACGTGCTGCTGGACGCCGACTTCAACGCCCGCCTCGGCGACTTCGGCCTGGCGCGGCTCACGGAGCACGGCGAGTCGCGGCAGGCCATCTCCACCGTGTTGGCCGGCACGGTGGGTTACGTGGCGCCCGAGTGCGGGTACACGGGCAAGGCCACGGCGGAGTCGGACGTGTTCAGCTTCGGGATAGTGGCGTTGGAGGTGGCCAGCGGACGCCGCGTGGGTTCCGAGGGAAACCTCGTGGACGTCATCTGGAACCTGCACGGCGAGGGCCGGCTGTCCGAGGCCGCCGACCCTCGGCTTCACGGCGAGTTCGACGCGGAGGAAATGGTGCGGGTGCTGCAGCTGGGACTGGCGTGCTCGCACCCGGACCCGCAGCTGCGGCCCAAAATTCGGCATGCGCTGCACATCCTGATGAACCCGAGCGAGCCCATGACGGCGCTGCCGCCGACGCGTCCCATGGCCATCTACGTCGTTCTTCCACCGCAGCCATTCTCGTCTTCCTCCGAGGCCGTCTCCTTGGCCTCCGGCAGCGGCGCCGTCGGATCTTGGACTTCTTCCACTCTGCAATACGGAAGGTAACGTAACGTGGTAGGCGCCGCCAACGATGCCGAGTGGCCCTACACCACAGCCATCCGTCTCCTCTGGCTGTTCTTTCCATATTTGCGTGTGTAAATCGGTAACATTCCTTGGCCACTAACGTCAAAATGGAATGTAAAGATGCAGCCAAATGGTCAATTATGTAATGACAGTAATTACAATAAAGAGTTTGGCTTTTGCTGTGCTGTGGCCGCGAAAGTCGTAATGACCAACGAGAAAAATTGCTGTATTTACTTTTTTACGTTGCCCTGGAGACCAGGAAACTTGGAGTACCGTAAATACGCTCCACAAAGCTACGTCGCTATTGTGGTACCGATGTACAAAAATGTTGACAAGACGAGTGCATTTAGTGCAATTGGCATGAGTGCATCAGGTACTTAATTTTAATTTTCCACATGCCCCCCGTAGACAAGGAAACTTGGATAACGACTCTAGCTACTCTCCACATGATTGGTGTGACCCACCATAAAACTATTTGGGGGTGTCGGTCCTGAAAAGAAGTTTTATTAATATAAAAAAAGTAACAATTATAGTAACTACAAGTCACAAGGTTGTCTCACGTACGACCTTCTTGTCTCAGGTACAACCTTATAAATAAATGATTACTAAAGCAGGAACTTGATCTTGGGCACTACCAATCATCAACTCAAATTGACTCGGTACATGAGAGAAGGGCATAAATTTAGATGAGGCAGAGAGCTCTCAGTAAATGATAGAGAGAGTTCCAGACGGTGACTCCACATAACTTAAAGAAGGGAAGCTTCCTTGCAGAGATTACTGATAATGAGTGTTGTCGGAACACACAGGTCTTTCCCAGGGTTGCAGAAGATGAACCAACTGATGACAATTTAGATTGAACTTGGATGCTTGAGATGTGAGTTGGAAATGAATGAGGCAAAAGATCTACAACTTCTCCAACCTGGAAAGTAGACATAGGTTAGAATAATCCGTCCTTTGAAAAATGACATTGCATATGCGCTTCCAAATATAATACAAACTAATAGGCCTAATAACTTTCCACATAAAATTCAAATTAGCAAAAGTAATGGTCAAAAAGCTGAATATGGCATCATCTTGAAATAGCTTGCATGATGGAAAACCTTTGGAAGCCCACTCCCATGCATGTTGAGCAAAGGGACAATGCCAAAACACGTGGACAAAGTCATCTTGTCCACCATAGAGAGGGCAATTGGGATTGGGAATCCCCAGATATTCTAAACGTTTACCAATTGGTAGAGCATGCTAGAGGAGACACTAGAGGAATTGCTTAATTTTGGGGAGGGTCAGTAATTTCCAAATACGTTGGAAGAGGGGGATCTAAAATGTTACTAACTCTTGTTTGTGCCAAGACTTATTACAACGTTGAATGACCTCAAATGGGTCTTCCATAAGGTGAAAGGGGACAGATGGCCGGTAAGGCAGGAGTTTAACCCCATTAATCCATTGAAGGCCATGAAAAGGGCTTTGCATTGTGACATCTAGTTGCTAATGATCATGGAGAAAGGAATAAATCTAGACTAGGCAATGGTCCATTGCTTTCGACTCCCCATACAAATTATTAAACTTGACCCCCAAAATCTAATGACTAGCCAACCTAAGACAATTCAAAGAAATAACCCCCTTCCGATACAAGAGGTAGCAACCTTAGCATTTGTGATGGCAAGGGGAGTGGGCAACAAAGGTAACCACTATAGACACAATTTAGAGAGGATAGTAGGGTTGATCTTGACGTGAGTCCAGTCAATGTAACTGTGTAGAATTTGCTAGGCCCTCTAAATGCTTTTGAAAACATGAGATCCAAGAAGAATGATAGTGAGCAAGGAAAGGATCCAATTGACAAAATGGATACCTTTCCAGAAGGGCTTGTTTTAAGGAAATGCTTGATGAAGCATTAATTGGAGGAGGGTCCCAATGATATCTGAGGCATCTAAATGTTGTACCAACCACTTAGTAACCAGGGTAATTCCCTACTTAAAGGAATTTAAAAGACCTAAGCCACTATTATTTTAAGGGAGAGTAACAATATTCCAAGCGACTTGATAGAATCATTTTTTAGAATCTTTAGAGGACCACATGAAGTCACAAAATAATCATTCTAGCTTTTGGTAGGTAGCTTGGGAGGGGGTCCAACATGAAGAGTAATACACATGGGTTGACACACATATGGACTTACATATGAGGTATTTACTTGTTGATGAGAGCGGTTACTCTAGTGGTTATTCTAATTATTAGAGTAGTTACTCTAGCGGTTTATTTTAATTATTAGAGTAGTTACTCTAGCAGTTTATTCTAATTATTAGAGCAGTTACTCTAGTGGTTTATTCTAATTTTTAGAGTGGTTACTCTAATTATTAGNNNNTAATTATTAGAGTAGTTGCTCCCAAACCTATAAATATAGTGTTGAGGCGCACAATCAGAAAGAAGTCTTTTAGTAGTCAAGTAGCTAAACTCTTGTAGTCTATTTGAAATTTAGAGTATTTTCCAAGTGCCTGCAGCAGGAGGTCTAAGTGTGGATAGATCTTTATTTGAGCATTGTGTACCTGAGCACACCTTGTGTATTGCAATAAAGACGAGCTCCTTGATTCATCCTTACAGCACTTAAGATTTATTTTCTTATGCATTTATTTTATTTTATGCATTTTATATTTCTATTATTAGCACAACAATTCATTTTGATCAATTAAGCAAATCGTTAAACTACACAAGCACGACCACTTCGAGCATGCATGTAATGCTTGGTAACTCAGTAA
>MNCI01011315.1:188995-232547 GCA_015680685.1 Gnetum montanum
CCCACGATTTGAAGGGGGATACAATGCTAATCCTCAGAATCATTTACAAGCATTCCATGACATGTGTGCCTTACAAAACATAAAGAATAAATAGAAAAAACTTAAGTTGTTCCTGTGGACACTAGTTAAAGAAGCGGAAAGCTGGTATTGGTCCTTATAATCGGAATCTATTTGTAGGTGGAGTACTATGTTAGAACTATTTAATGACAAGTACCAAACATACTCTCGAGTGTTTAACTTGCGAAAGAAAATCCAAGGCTGGAAATAAGGAGGACACGAACCCTTGGATGTTGTCATGGGCTGATACTATGCACTGTTACATCGTTGTCCTAGCCATGGTTATTTGTAAAGTGATCAACTGTGCCATCTTGTGGATGGGCTTAGGCATGAAATGAGAAGAACCCTTGGGACTTATGCCCAAGGGAGACTATCCAAGCTTAGGTCCCATCAAATTCACAAACTATTGGAGCAAGTTGCTAAGGAAGAAGGTGAGCTACGGAAGAGAGAAAGTGCAGAAGAGTATAACCAAGATCCTTCCCTTCGGAAGAGGGGAGTAAGATTTTGTGAGGATGAAGAAGAGTCACCACTCAAAGAGATGGTGAATAGGAAAAATTTGCCTATTCAAAAGATGACATCAGAAGTTTCGGCAAAGGTAGACCAAATGTGGGATTCCCTAGGTAATAGATTTCAAACTGTTCTTAAAATAGTAGAGGAGTCTAGAGAGTAAGGTAGTGAGAAAAGAAAAAAGAAAGAGGCTGAATATGCATGTAGCAAGGGTAAGGGCAAATTTGCAATCATTGAAGAGGTTGTGGATTTTGAAATAGATAATGATAGTGGATGTGAGATATGTCAATATGACCATCCTAAGGGATGTTGCCCTATAATCTGACATCTGTAAGAGTCTAGGATGTATGCACTCAACCCACGATTAAACAAAAGACAAACACCCTGAAGGTTAACTTATCCTCAAGGTAACCCAAGGTAGTTCCACCAACCCTTAACATATTATCCCAATGGAACTCCACCACAACCGATTGAGAAATATCAACAGTGGAAACACCCACAATCATGGGGAATGCCACCACTAAGGCAACAATATCCTTACTAGCAACTTGACCCGTATGGATATTACATGCATCAGCCAATCTCCCCACATGACTCTATTGGTCACGTCACTCCTCAACCTCAGTACCAAGTTTGCGAGTATTATGGAACTCCCTCTTCTAGAGGTGATATTCCACAAGCATATCATCTTTCTCATCTAGCCGCATCTCTTCCACCAATAGCTCCACTACCACCTGCTCTGTGATGCAAGGTGAAATCCCTACCCAGTTGCAGCAACGTAATGCCACAAGAGCTGTTAACTCTCAACCTACTATTGGTTCCAACAACCACATGAGGAAAAAGACCTTTCTTTAGAACCAACAGTCCAACCAAGCCCTTGCAATCATAAGTAGTTGATTCCTTAGACACCTCAGTATCAATCAAAACTTCGGAGCCCCCTTTAACCCAATCACCTCACTCAATGCATATGGTCATGCTAACACATGCCATCACCGATTGGATAAAAGCTAGCCACCTTCCCAAGAAATTCCCTGATCTTGGGAGTCCTCTGATATACTTACAGATTGCTAGAAATGCACCATGCAAGGTTCTTTTGGATTCAGGTTCCAGTGTCAACTTGATTTCTCAAGAAATGTAGAAGGTCTGGAAACTACCTCCATTGAAAAAGAGCAACATCCATCTAGATTTGGCCGACCAGTCCATCACTGTCCCATTGGGACTGGTGGAAGACATTGTTACCACTATTTGTGGATGGTTGTACCCAGCTGAGTTCCTAGTGATTTAGGTGAACAATGGTAAGGGGGACTTCCTAATCATAATGGGAAGAGCATGGCTAAGCACCATTGATGCACACCTAGGAATCCACGATCTTTCCCTAGAAATATCAAAGGAAAATATATTCGAAAAGATCGAGAAGAAGAAAGTTCCATGCATCACATACAGTGACATGGTGTAATTGTGTGCAGAGGTCATGGTTTGTGCAAAGTTTAGCATTGCCTGCATGCAATTAGTGTGCACAAGTGAGTAACATACAAAGATGCCTATATGTAGTAGCCACATGATAGGAAGACACCCAGTGGCTGATAGTTGATCAAGAAAGTAGTTCACTCATATGCATGAAATCAACAGAGGGTTTGACTTATGCTTACATTGATAACATAGATGCATTAGAGCAAGTCCACCACCAACTTCCAAGTCTTAACCTTGAAAATATTAACTGGGGAAAGTTGGAAATCCTTGAGAAATTTAAGCAAGAGCCCCTCGAGTTAAAACCATTGCCCACCGGTATGGAATACACATTCCTTAAAAATGAAAAATTGGTAATTATCAATGCTAAGCTTGCTCCTCAACAGAAATAAAAATTGCTAAAGGTAATAAACAAATGGTTGGAAGGTTTCACTTGGTCATATCCCAAATTCACTGGAATAGATCCTATGATATGCCAACATAGAATTTACACTGACCCCTACATGAAGCCTCAAAGCCAACCCCAGAGGTGATTGTACCCTAAGTTGAAGTAAGTAGTTAAGGAAGAAATCGAATAGATTCTCAAGGCTGGGTTCATATACCCCATTGCTGATAGTGAATGGGTTAGCCCCTTAGTTATTATGCCTAAAAAGAGAGGCAAATGGAGGATGTGCATAGATTTCAGGCTACTAAATATGGCAACATTCAAAGATTACTTTCCATTGCCATTTATTGACCAAGTCTTAGACACCATTGTAGGGCATCGCTATTACAGTTTTCTAGATGGATATAGCAGATATAACCAAATACAAATAGCCCCAGAAGACCAAGCCAAGACTACGTTCACTAGTCCTTGGGGAACGTTCACATAGAAAAAGATGTCGTTTGGCTTGTGCAATGCCCCTTCAACATTTCAATGACTAGTTCTAAGCATATTCCAATAGCAGATAGGGAATGGTGTGGAGGTCTTTATGGACAACTTCTCCACTTATGGAGCAAACTTTGATCAAGTCTTGGATTGGTTGGAGCAAGTGTTAAAAAGATGTGTAGAAACCAATTTGAGGCTCAACTAGCAGAAAAGCCATTTGATGGTCCAAGAAGGCATAGTACTAGGGAATAAAATCTTACACACAGGGATAGAGGTAGACCCTAAGAAAATTAAAATTATCCAAGTAATTACTCGTCAAAAACTATCAAAGATATTTGGTCATTCCTTGGACATATTGGCTACTATAGGAGATTTATTGAGAACTTTTCAAAGGTTTCCAAACCATTGGTGGCATTAACGAAAAAGGACGTACCTTTTGAGTGGACTAGGGAATGCAAATTAGCTTTCCAAACTTTGAATAGAAGCTAGTAGAAACACCCATTCTACAAGCTCTTGATTGGTCCAAACCATTCCATATCATGACTGATGCATCCAACTATGCTTTAGCAACCCTACTTACATAGTTAGATGACCAGAAGTGTCCTTATTACATCCACTATGCAAGTAGAAGTATCGTTGGTGCACAACTTAACTACACTACCATAGAGAAAGAATTAATGGCTATAGTGTTTGCACTAGAAAATTTTAGACACTATGTATTGGGATATAAAGTATATATACATACAGATCATAGTGCAATCTGGTTCCTCATGAATAAGCCAATGGTAAGCCCTCATATCATACGATGGCTTGTAATCTTACAAGAGTTCGATTTAATGATGATTGATTGTAAAGGCACAGAGAATGTAGTTGCTGATCATTTATCTCAGTTGCGATGGGACAACAAAGAGGATGAGTATCTAATTTCCGATCATTTTCCTGATGAATTCCTCTTTACTGGTGTAGTGAATAATCAATCACCGATGGAGACAAATTGGTACAGTAGAATTCTTACCTATCTCCTCACCCAACAAGCACCATAAGAGTTAAACCTTAAGAAGAAACAATAGTTTCTTCACTAAGCCAAGTACTTTATGGAGATCAATGGGCAACTTTACAAAGTATGTCTTGGTGGCTTGGTTTGATGGTGTGTTCCCGATATAGATCAACTGCGAGTTCTCCAAGATGCTCATGAGGGTCCTTGTGGGGGTCATTATGCTGGGAGACGAATGTCCATCAAGATCTTGCTTGTAGGATATTATTGGCCTTCATTATTTCGGGACGCCCATTGTTTCATCCAATCTTTTGAGCACTATCAATGTGATGGGGGAATGATTGCTAGAATGGAGGGTCTACAAGAATGGATTCAATCATTAGAACCCTTTGACATTTGGGGAGAACAATTGGTGCACATGCTACCTCTGTTAGTGGATAACCCTACTCGCTATTTTGGATCTCCTCCTTCCAACTTAGTCATGGGGGAGATGGCCACCTATGCTAGCTGTTCTAGGCCCTCAGTTCTTTTTGAATTTTTGTTTTACATATTCTTTCAACTTTTCTTATTTTTGTTTTACACCATCGTTCATGTTTTTACTATTTCTTTGTTTGCTTGATTTACTTTTATTCATCATCTAATAAGTGCTCATGATGGTGGATTGAATTATATCATATTGATTGCTAATGTTTGGTTTTTACCTTTGAATTATGATGCTGATATTAAGGTATGGTTCTTTTGGTAAAACAAGCAATGAGTCCATGCCGTCCAATCATTCATACAACTCTATGGTCTCCTTTGGCTTGGAACTGTATAGTCCCCTTTTTCTAAGTAAACTTGTTAATGAATTGGTGGCTGGGTATTTTTCAAACCAAGGAAAGACTCAAAGGATGAAAAGGATGTGACTTTAAGGGGATTCGATGCATTGGTGTTGGCCATTCTCTTAGGTGCTTGGATGCTTTTTCTTAGGTTTTTCACCATTCTGACATTGTTCAAATATTAGGAAGTTGAGTGAATAAAAATAAGTCTTTACATGGTGTGGTTCTCATGCATAAACATTAAAAAGAGAGAGAAAAAGGTAAGAATTCAAAGCACATCCCTTAGACATGATAAAGCAATATGGACTACAAGCATTGGTTATGGCATTGGAAAAATATGTTACCCATGCCTGAAGGTTTCCTCTAACTAAGGCTCTTTCTCGCTTCCTGCTTCTCCATCTCACTCTCCTTGGGATGGTGGTCACTCTGTGTGGAAGCATTCTTGTTGCCTCAAGAGGATGGATTGGCCAAGTGTATTGATGCGAGGTCATTGAATGTGGTTGGTTTGAGTTTGGATTTGGGATGAGTTATACTTTGTTATCTTAACCATGAAATACACAAGGGGATTTACACAACCTTGTTCTTGGGAGTCCATTCCATTCTCTCCTCTTCATCTTTCTTCCCATTTCCACCTCATTGCCAATTTTATCATTAGTTCGTTCTTGGTTGATGCATTGTTTTTCTTTGGTGAATTCTTATGGGTAAGTTTTTAACTCTTACTTCCAAATGACATTCCTAGAGCCTATGGACTCTTTGGTTTGTGGGTTTGTCAAGGCATAAAGGGCATGAGCTTACTTTGGGGAGGAACCATTGGCATTTCTTTTTGGTGTAATTGTTAACTTCTTTCCCTTAAACATTTCCTGCAATTAATCATTTCTTATTTCATCCCCATCCATGACATCTGTTTTATTGGCATTGCCATTGATATTTTTCATCTTTATGGTTCCTCATGTTTTTCCATCTTATAGTTACTGGAGGTTCACTTTTAGTTGTGGGGGCCCTGGCACCAATTTTTCAATTTTTTTCATTTTACTAATTACCTAACCCCTACACCTTGGGTAGTTGCCAGTGATAAATCTTTGAACTAGTTTCTGCCATAATCACAACTTAGCTAATGTGCTTCATATCAAGGCAAGGTATTAACTACATTGTGGTTTATCTATCCTTGCTCATTTGTGACTGTGTTGTGTGTACATATGGCGATCATACAAACAATGGATTGGGCTTGGAGGAAGCACTCAAGATGGACCGGAACCGGAGCATTTACGAAAGGAGCAAGTCCAGTGGTGTGGCTATGGATAAATAATGGAAGGCACAATCTCAGCATTGGCAGCAACACGCTTCATCTTCTTTCTCTCTTTTTCTCTTCAAGCTGCCAAATAAAGGCTTGGATGTCATTTATGTACGAGTGTTCACCACAATGGTCATGAACACTAATGTTGTAATATGCTTATTGATTCGTTCACTAGGCATGTTGAGTTTATCATCCCATTCCACTGTTAGTTGTCAATTAGTCAATAATCCCATACCTTACTAATATTTTGTAATGAACTCGAGGACAAGTTTTCATTCAGTTGTGGGGGTATGATGAGAGCAGTTACTCTAACGGTTGCTCTAGCAGTTATTCTAATTATTAAAGTAGTCACTCTAGTAGTTTATTCTAATTATTAGAGTAGTTACTCTAGCGGTTTATTCTAATTATTAGAGTGGTTACTCTAATTATTAGAGTAGTTGCTCCCAAGCCTATAAATGTAGTGCCCAGGCGCACAATTGGAAAGAAGTATTTTAGCAGTCAAGTAGCGAAACTCTTGTAGTTTGTTTGAAAGTTAGGGTATTTTCCAAGTACCCGCAGTAGGAGGTCTAAGTATGGATGGATCTTTGTTCGAGCATTGTGTGCCTAAGCACACCTTGTGTATGGTAATAAAGACGAGCTCTTTGATTCATCCTTATAGCACTTGAGATTTGTTTTCTTATGCATTTCTTTTATTTTATTTTCTTATGCATTTATTTTATTTTATTTTATGCACTTTACATTTTTTTTGTTAGCACAACAATTCATTTTAATCAATTAAGCAAATTGTTAAATTACACAAGCACGACCACTTCGAGCATGCGTGTAACGCTTGGTAACCCAGTAATGATTAGTGTTTGGTAATCCTAGCAGTGTTGCACTGGTTCAGGATGTGTATAGCAAGTGGGGACGTATGTTGGTGTTAGAATTAGTTAGAACTTAGTTAATGAGTAGTTAAGTTAAATTAGTCACTTAGTTACTTCTCTCCTTCCCTACTAGTGCAGGACATAAAAACATAAAAGCTATAAAAATCATATGCCTCAAGCTTACTTAACCATACAATCGTGACATATAGGTAAGCTTGGGAAGACAACAATCAACCAACCCATCCTTGTTCCACAAGGGCGCATACGCACTTAGTGCTTGGAATTCAACTAAATCGTGCGTGAAACGCTTGTATTTGTATGGTTGAGCGTAGGGGTACCTCGCCGCTCATCACCTATGAGTATGAGGGGTTTAGTTTTCCATTTGGCAAGTTTCTTTTGAATCCAATAAATAACTTACTCCCAAAGAATAGAGGTTGAACCTCTAAAATGGAAAGGGATTCCCAGAATCTTAATGATGTCTTGATCCTGAAGCTGCTTCCAATTATAGTTGATCACATGTTTGTAATTCCCATAAATCTATAAACAGAGGATTTATTCTAATTTATAGTGGAGCTTGAGAGTGTGCAATATTGCTTCACCCTTGATAAGAGGTGGTGCAAATTGGCACTTGTGTTTTGAATGAGAAAAAAAGAGTCATTAGTGAAGTGCATATTGAAAAGTTGTTGAGAGGAAGAAAGGTGAACCTCAGTGAGAACTTTAGTTTGAATGTCTTGGTTTATCTGATGATAAAGAAAGTTAGCTGCAATGATAAAGAGATAGGAGATGAGAGGACAACCTTGCCACACTGACCTATGTATAAGAAAGGAAGAGGTAATGTTGAAGGTAGTGGCTATCTTGTGGTAGCATTGGATAATAAGCATTTCATCATATGCAGGAACTTAGGTCCAAAACTAAGTTTGGTCATGGTCTGTAAGATAAAGTCCCACTTTATGTTTTCATAAGCCTTAGCATAATCAAGTTTCACTAGAAGAATATCTTGTCCATCATCCTATGCCCACTTGAGACCTTCTCATGCCACAATCACATTGTCTAAAATATATCTACCAGGAACAAATCCTGTTTACTGAGGAGATATGATTTGCCTAAGAAATTTTTTCAACCATAAGGCTAAGCACTTGGCTCAAATTTGGTACACTACATTGAGAAGAGTTATGGGACACTAGTTGGAGATATCGGTAAGATCCTTGGACTTATGTAGAAGATCATTCCGCATTAGATCCCAATGAGTTTGAAAAAATTCCATAGGAAACCATCATAACCAGAAGCCTTTCCATGACTTAACTTAGAATAGGCCATCTGTAACTCCATCATAGTGATATCAGCATCAAGACTTTGTAGTGTAGTGGCATTGATAAGGTGAGGATAATTAGGGGTGGCAGCCTCGAACAAAGAGATGTCCATTGGGGTAGCTGCAAAAAGGGTTTCATAGTGGTTCTTAAGAAAAGAGAGGATACTGTTGTGGTCAGTAATGGTGGTACCATCACTAGAGATTTTGTCTATAGAATGCAAAGGGGAAGTAGTATTGAGATACTTAAAAAATTCCTTACAGTGTTCATCTTGAATATTTAACCAAGTGAGTCAACTTTTAGTTAAGGCACTTTGTGCTCAACACATGTCCCAATGTTGAAAGGCTAGTTGAGCTCTAGCTAGCTCCTCATGAACTAGAGTGTTGAAAAGATATTGAGCTAGTTTATTAGTGAGATGTTCAATAGTGAGGTGAATGTTGTTGTATTCTTGTCTGGCCTAAGTAGCCACTACCTTACCATACGAATGAGCAAAGTTTTGCACTAGACATGAAGCATGATGCCACTAGTCAATCCAACCCACTTAATTTAGGGTTCTAGGTTTAGCATTCCAAAGGTTGGATAGAAGAAGTTGGGTAGAAGGGAAAGAAAAAAAATTGTTGTGTATTTGGAAAAGATGGAATTTTTGTTTGATAGGGATACCATGAGTCTGGATACATATAGAGATAAGAAAATGGTCTGATAAGATAACATGGTGATGAACTGTAGTAGTAGAGAAGGCTTGCCAAAAAGAAAGGGTGGAGAAATAGAAACTATCTAACCTGCTATAGATGCGAGCCTACCCAAGACAAAGATTTCTCTAAGTAAATTTGTGAAGCGGAACACACGTAGAGGTGTCCACCCTATCAAAAAGGTAAAACCTTTTCATAAAGGTAGATTAGGTTTGATACTCAAAATTGGGTAGTTGAAAAAACACCCCTTCAAGCTTATCTTGATGGAATTCGACCATATTAAAATCACCTCTAAATATCCAAGGCATTGGGGAAAGAGAATTTGCAAGTTCTTGCCAAAGGAGAGCCTGTTCTGTGGAGTCGTTTAGGGAATATATTAAGTAGATTTCAAAAGGGCCATGCAAGGAAGAGAAGGTGGCCTAGGAAACTCTATGCTCAGAATCAGAACCACTTTGAAGGATTTTATTTTTCCAATAGGGTGAGAGGAGAATGGCAACACCTCCTTTCCCACTCACGTGGGACATCACTAGAATTGAGGAGTGAGGAAGAAACCAATGGGTGAAAAAGGATAAAAGGTTAGCTGAAACCTTAATTTCTTAAAGGAGAATGAAATCAAAGGCTATATTAAGATTGGAAATAAAGTTTCCTGCTTGCTTTCATTGAAGCCTAGTAGTAAGGTCTTAGATGTTCCATGAAAGGAGATTCATGGGAAAGCGAGGGACATTTAGAATTAAGAGGTCAATGGAAGGTTCGAAAGTTGAAGCATCAATTTCCATTGTTCCTAATAGGAGGGCAAAGGAGTTTTTAGTAGAGATAGGGTCCATGAAAGTGTTCGGTGAAGAGGAGGTGGAGGGTGGAGTAGAACAAAAGGAAGCTTTGACTCGTTTCCTTCCACTGCCTGCCAAAAAATCCTGAATTGAAATGGAGTCCTTGATTGCCTTCAAGGGGATGACTTGGGCTGAGGTGTGAGTACTTGACTATGGTTTTTGTAGATTGGAGGGGCTAGATTGAGAGGAGGATTGTGGAGTTGTTGGGGAAGGAGATTCAAACTTGAAGGATTTTGAGGGTGGGCGTGATAGTGTGACTGGGGAACGAGTTTGCTAAGATGCTACGGGTTGTTTCTTCCTAGCTAGGAAGGAACACATTGACATATGATGCTTGATCTTATGATAGTAGCTACATGAGTTTGGAAGGTAAAAATAGTTTACTTTTTGGGTGAAGAGTTTACCACCAGTAGCGAGGATTACTGAGGTCTTCAGAAGAGCTATGTCAAGTTCAATACAATAATGGAAAATTTGAGTTCCATTGATCATTGTACAATGATCGGAAATAATAGGACCCAAGGTGCTCACAATGTCCCTCTCAACAGATGAAAAAATAAGTGGAAGATTGGGCAATTCCACTTGACAGGGAATTATGTTAAAGGCTAGGTCATTGACATTAAAGTCAAATCTCCAGGCACATGCTATTAGGGTTTCATTTTGTGTTGGAAAAAGTTTTAGAGAGAGAGCCTTCTCGACTTAAGAGGCATTGGATAGTTCCACTAAAATGAAGTTTCAAGCGAAGTATCGGGCATGAGAAACCTAAATGTCCTGGGATTGAAGGAGGCTTTGGATTTGAGTGTTAATACTTGGAGACCTCAATAAAAACCCCACAATTTGAAAAAAAATAAAACGTGTAGCGAAATCTTTAGAAGTTGCTTTAAAAATATCATAAGGTAGAAGGAAGTTAATTTGAGGTAAGAACCCACAAAGCAAGCACAACAATGGCAAGAACAACAACACCACAACCATAACCACAAAGGAAACCCCAGTTGTTGGGAAATCCCACTACTACAAGAACACCGTGCAAAGCCAATGTAGCACAACAAAGCCTCACACTACCTCTTCATAGTAGCAACACAAAGATGCCTAGTCATAGCCCAAAACTACTACTGGACCATAGCACCATAGTAAAGAAAACCATAGGGAGCTACCATTGCAATAATCATAGAGAGAGGTAGCGCAACCCATTCCCACCGCTATTAGGCCCAGAATGCAAAGGCCTAGGATAGCACGATTGAAAGAGAAAAATGGCCAAGGAAAACCTAGAGAAAGTGCTAGAAATCATGACTAGGGTAAGTAGGCAAAGGAAAAGCTACTCCGCACTCCACCAAACACTAGGAAAGTGATGAGTGATGGCAGCACTGTGGGATGTGGAGTGCAGGAGTACTTAGTGGCACAGTAGTGCCAAATAGAAACAAAGAGTGCCAACGGTTACTGAGAGCTGCACCAACAATTTACTGGACTTTTGTTGATAAGCAGCCATAAAACTATTTGACCGGTACTAGAAAACTATTTCACAGCTACCACGCTTATGGGTGAAGTTTTATTAATATTAAAAAGGTATCAAGCACACAGAACACAAGAAGTCATGGGGAGAATTAAATGGAAATTGAAAAAAAATCAAGGATGAGACTCTGGGAAACATCTTCATAAATAACTGTTTATGAAAAAAATTAACAATGCATAAATTTGACTAACTTTTACATATTTTAAGG
Organism: Gnetum montanum; assembly: GCA_015680685.1. Lineage (NCBI taxonomy): Eukaryota > Viridiplantae > Streptophyta > Gnetopsida > Gnetales > Gnetaceae > Gnetum > Gnetum montanum. Next base: position 200,399 of record MNCI01011315.1, read on the forward strand.
TATATGGAAGAGCATACAAATTTCTTTAGGAGTTTATTAATGTTATGTTGCTACTAAATATATATACATGATGATCATTATTAATTATGAAGGGGGTGGGACCTATTAGAAGTGGGTAGGATGATGGCATGCATTGGAATGATAAAAAAGAGATTATAAGTTCAACTTTTTTCATTTTTGAATTTTCACAATTGTAATGGAAAAACACTTAGAATTTTTCACAAATGCAATTGAAAGTATGTATGCTATTTCTATATTTCCATTAAATAAGATAAGGTGTTAGCTTAGTGGTAAGGCTCTTGATTTACATGTCTCAAGTCATGAGTTTGATTTTACTAGGTATTGCTTAGTTATAATTTTCTATTTGGACTATATATCTTGAGGTGTAATTATGTTTCAATTTATTCAATTATGTGTAACATTTTCAAAACTTTTATATATTAACCTTAGTCTTTATAGTGTATGTCTATGTATCATATAAATTCTTGGATAATACTTGCTAATTCTTTAAAGGTGATAAACCATAAACTCTGGCTTTATGTATTAGATTGTTGCTTAGATAATACTTACTAATTCTTCAAAGGTAATAAACCATAAACTATAGGCAAATGTATCATATTGTTGCTTAGATAATAGTTGTTAATTCTTCAAATGTAATAAAAAATAAACTATAGGTATAGGCAAAGAAGCCAAAAGCAACATGAGTAAGCCTTGTTAACAATTAGTCCTACACCCCCCCTCCCCAACCTCATCCTCCCATTCCTTACACCATCCCCTTCTCCCCACACCCAACCCCTCCCCCCTCCCCCTATACTTCCCTCTCTTCCACCAAAACAAAAATAATGCTTGTCTATTATCACAACTTATGCACAATCATAAGTGACATAGGACAAAACATCAAAGCATAAAATTAGTTGCTCTACCTTTGCAAGTTTGGAAGACTTGCAACAAACAAGATCAAATTTTCTAAAACACTAAAGCAATACTAGGAATTACCAATGAGAGATTTTGATCAAAAGGAAAGAGTAAGAGAATATTATATAATCCTAGGTTTATACACAAACTTAGGGTTTTCAAGTTAATATAGAAGTAANCAATGTATATATTAGTATGTCTAAGTTCACTTTAAAAGAGAAATGGAATAAAGCTTGAGAAAGGTTTATAACAAGAATATTTTTTTCCAAAAATATCAATTACGGCTTCAGAGCATGTGCCATTATTTAGTAACTTGTTCTTAGCAAGAAAACACTAAGAAATTAGTAATTTTTCAAATATTAATCCAAAAAAATGGAATAAAAATCATATTTTATAGAAAGATTTACGAAGTTTTCTGATGAAGTGTGTTTTTGTTAGCTCCGATATTAGGGGCCAAGAAGTGATGTCAGATATCCGATATTGTAGGATGTGTGCTAGCTTATAAATATAGTGCTTGGGCACATGTTTTGGGAAATACTTTTTTGTCATAGCATAGCAGAGCTTTTGCAGTTTCTTTTCTCCAGAGTTAGAATATTTTCCAAAGTGCTCGCACTAGGAGTCATTGAGTGTACGGATCTTTATTCAAGCATTGTTGTGCCTAAGCATGGTAGTGTGTGTGATAATAAAGATGAGCTTTCTGACAAACCTTATAGCACCTTGGCTAGATTACTTATTTTATTTACGCATTTAATGTTTTGCGCAATTTCCTTTAATGCTTCCAAGTAATTAAGTTAAATTAAGCTAGCTAGATTAAATAGCAATCAATTAAGCACATAAGTACAACCACTTTGAGCATGCACATGACACTTGGTTATCCTAGCAATGTTATATTTGTTCAAGATGTGCATGGAAAGTGGGACTGAATACTTATGTTAGGATGTTAGTTATTAATTAGTAATTAGATTAGTTAAATTGGTTCATAAATTGAGTTATAACTTGTTAATCGTAGATAAATAAAATATAAAATAGTAAAAATCATGTGCCTCAATTACACTTAACCATACCACGAAGCTCCACAAGTGTAGTTGGGAAGACAACGATCATCCCGATTAGATTTCACATACTAGAACTAGTGTACTTAGAAACTTAAGGTCTATGGAATTTGACTAGTTCACGCATGAACACTTGTGATTCGTATGGTTGGGTATAGGAGTACCTCGCTACTCATCATTGGTGTTGTTGCCGAGGGCCTTTTTTTTATTACGTGTGCTATCTAGGACTAAGTGAAAAAGTATTCAAGATTGTTGGAACAAACCCTCAAGTCCTATCATACATTAGAATAACTACAAAAATTTTAAGAAAGCACATTGCATTTTTTGTTTTCTAATATAAGATGTCTTCTTCTCACATGAATGATTTATCACCCAAGGTTAACAAAATAAATCAATAGGTTCCCTAGCAATACAAAGTGGTATATGATCATCCTAATGAGTATGTACCCAATTTCACCTTTGTCCTACACTAGGATGAACTACTATGATGGCGAGGCATGGAGGGCAACATTGTGTTGTTGCTTGATTGATCCATTCCTATAATGCTCCAACAAACTCTTATGCGGTTTGGCGTCTAGGGGCTTCATGCTAAATCTGTTGTGTAGGATAGTGATGCTAGGTATTATTATCCCATTGATGCACAATGCCTGAGGGATCGACAGCTAAAGCAACATTATGAATTTATGAAGGGGAAGTGGTCTAATGATTCCCTATTCTTGATGTACCAAAAAGATGGTGGAGAATCCTTCTCTAGGGGTTTTCCATATAGAGAGGCTCCTCTCTTTGACTTTAGTGAAGAAGGTCAAAACTAGAACTTGTAGTCCATGATACATAATCTTGGTTCTAGCAAGAATGGATGCCATGACAAAGGGGGATCTAAAGAGCAGAGTCATGGTAGGGATGTAGGCAAGTAGCATGATCATGATCATGATTATGGCCTAGATCATCAACGAGGGGGTGATAGGCATTATGATGATGCTATTCCTCCTTCCTCTTCACCTTTGTCATGACCTTCTTTATCTTCTAGCTTTGAACACAATGGCAGGAGACACGATCGTGATGGAGATGATCGACAAGACTGAAATGATTGTAGGGACCATCAGGTAAGGCAAGATCTAGAGGGAATGAGCATTTAAGAGAGGCCCATTACCTTGAATGAAGGGTTAGGAAAGGGCATTGTCAGCACCAACATCATGGCTACGATGAGCCTTTGCTCACCACCTGAAGCATGCTAAACATCACAAAGGTAGTGATAATTCCTACAAGGCACATAAAGGATAGCTAGATCAAGAGGCTAAACATGAATAATATCCCCAGGTTCGAAGGAGGATATAACTCAAATATGTAGAACCATCTTCAGGCTTTTCATAATGCATGTGCCTTACAAAATATAGAAAATGATTGGTTAAAGCTTAAGTTATTTCCTAGGACACTCATCAAAGAAGTAGAAAGCTAGTACCAATTCTTAGAACTGGAATCCATTAGATGGTGGAGTACAATGCTTGAACTATTCAATGAAAAATATTAGACATACTCTTGAGTGTTTAACTTGAGGAGGTAGATTCAAGGATGGAAATAAGGGACACATGAACCCTTAGATGCTACCATGGGCCAATATTATTCTCTATTGCATAGATGTCTTAGTCATGGTTATTCTCAACAAGAACATCTTCACCATGTCATAGATGGGCTTTGATCAGAAATGAGGAGAACTATTGGACTCTATGCCCAAGGGAAATTGTTAGAGTTAAGAGTCCATCAGATCCAATGACTGATTGAGCAAGTAGCAAAGGAAATAGGAGAGTTAAGAAAATGTGAAAGTGTAGAAGAATACAATCAAGATCCTTCCATTCGCAAGATGGAGATCTAATTTTGTGACAGTGAGGAAGAATCATCACTTGATGAGGTGGTGAACTAGAAAACCTTACTGATTCAAAAATTTACTTATTTAAACTAAGATAGACCAATTATGGGACTCTATGGATAGTAGATTTTAAGCTATCCTAAAAATTATTGAAGAGTCCAAAGAACAGGATAGTGATTGTGACCATTGGAGGCAAAAGGAAGCTGAACGTGCTAATCAAAGGGATAAGGATAAGATTACTGTAGTAGAGGAAGTTGCAGGAACTAAATCAAATGATGATTGTGGGTGGGAAATTTGCCAATATGAACATCCTAAGAGATGTTGCCCCATCATGTCACACTTATAGGATTTTGGGGTGTATGCTCTGAATCCACAACTAGCAAAAAGAAAAACACTTAGAAGATTACCTTATTCATAAGGTAATCCTAGGAAATTCCATTAGCACCAACAATATTATCCAAGGTCATGGGTGCTACCATTGCCAAGGTAGCAGTACCCTTATAGACAACCAGATTCATATGGGTATTACATTCAGCAACCCTTGTTTCTATGTGACTCTTCTAATCACGTTTCTCCTTTTCAACATCACTACTACCCTCATGAATCACCATTTTGTTGTCGAACATGACATCGGGTACCTGATGTTGGGGCCTAAATCTAATGCCAAATGTTTGACATTGGGGTATATAACCCAAGTCTATAAATACCATGCCTAGGCTCCAATTTTTCATAAATCATAGTTTATATTTTCTATGTCAGAGTAGGAAAGCCCTTACAGTTTATTTCCCTTAGAGTTAGAATATTTTTTGGGTGCTTGCAGAAGGAGTCTTAAGTGTGTATGGGTTTTTGTTTGAGCATTAATGTACCTAAGTGCAATAGTGTGATGGGAATAAAATGAGCTCTTTTGACAATCCTTGCAGCACTAAGAATAGCTTAACATTTTCCTTATTGCATTTTACTTTATTATTCTTTACTTTAATGCATTTGATTAAGTAATTTATTTTCAGCATTTAATGAACATGAGCATGACCACTTTGAGCATTCATATAGTACTTGGTAACCCAGCAACGCTTAACGGTTAGTAGCCTAGCAGTGTTATATGTGTTCAGGAAAGTGGGATGGTTACTTGTGTTAGGCTAGATAGAAAATACAAATTAGTTTTCAATCTACTCTATCCTTATTCTTGTTGTAGGTGATTACATCCATAAAATATAAAATGACAAAAAATTCATATACCTCAATTACACTTAAACCATACCCTTGAGCCTTACAAGTGTAGTTGGGAACTAGTATACGAGATAACTATAGGTCTATGGAACTCGATCAGATCACATGTAATGCCTTAGTGATTTGTATGGTTGGGCTTAGGGGTACCTCGTCGCTCATCATTAGCACCATTGTTGGGGACATTTTTGTTGTTTTTTGCATGCTAGGACTCAGTGAAAGTATTTAAATCATTAGAATGAGCCAGAGAGCCATATCTTATTTTACAATTAATACAATAAATTCTCAGAGCACATTGTGATTTTTATTTCGCTAACTAAAAATTTCTTCTTCTCATAGGAGTGCTTCTCTACCCAAGCCTGATAACGCTCATCCATCAAAGCCTCAACAGTACTGAATTACATATACTCATCCTGATGAGTATGTGCCAAATTTCACCTTCATCCTACACAAGGATGAATAGTTGTGATGGCATGACATGGCAGGAAACATTATGTTGCTACTCGATCATGCTGCTCTTGCAATGCTTTATCAAATGCTTGCATGGTGTGGTCTTCAAGATTGCCATGGGAAATATATTTTGGAAGATGTTGATGCTAGGGATTATCATCCCACTGAAGAACAATGCTTGTGAGATCAATGACTAGAACAGTACTATGAACTTTCAAAGGGAAAAGGACTTAATAATTTTCCATTCCTGTTGTACCAAAAAGTTAGTGGGAAACCCTTCTCTGAGGATCTTCCACTCAATGATGCTCCTCTCTTTAACTTTGGTGATGAAGGTCAAAACTAGAATCTACACTTCACAGTTCACAATCCTAATTCTAGTAACAAGGGATCTAATGACAAAGATGGATCTGGAGGGGAAAGTCAAGACAAGGATGCTGATAAGAAGCACGATCGTGATCATGGTCGCGATTGTCGAAGAGGCGGTTGTAGTCATCGTGATGGTGTTAATTCTCCTTTCTCTTTCCCTTCATCATCATCATCTTCTTCTAGCTTGGACCATGATCTTAGAAGGTGAGATCATGATGGGGGTGAACGAAATGAGCATAATGAATGATGGGACCAAAATAACCAAAGGGACTACTGAGACATGTAAGATCAAGGATGTATATGTTTAAGAGAAGAACATCACCATGAATGAAGGGTAGTAGAGGACATCATAGGCACCATGATTAAGGCCTCAATGAGCCTCTATTTGCTACCCAAAGTATGCTTAACATCATAGAGGCAGTCAGAATTCCAACAAGGCATGTGAAAGATAGTTGGATCAAACAATTAGACATGAGCAATATTCCTTGATTTGAAGGAGGGTATAACTCTGATTCACAGAACCATCTTCAAGCTTTCTAAGATGCATGTGTCTTGCAAAACATAAAGAACGAGTGGTAGAAACTGAAGCTGTTTCCCAAGATACTCATCAAAGAAGCAGAGAACTAGTACCAGTCCTTAGAACTGGAATCTATCAGATGGTGAAGTACCATGCTTGAAATATTCAATGATAAATATTAAACATACTCCTAGGTGTCCAACTTAAGGAAGGAAATTCAAGGGTGAAAACAAGGAGCACATGAACCCTTGGATGTCATCATTGGATGATACTATGCCTTGATGCATAAATGCCTTAACCATGGTTATTCTTAATTGGCTCAACTTCACCACATTGTAGATGGGCTTGATAATGAAATGAGGAAAACCCTTAGTGTCTATGCCCAAGGGTGATTTTGAGAACTAACTTCCCATCAAGTACAAAGGTTAATAGAATAGGTTTCCAAAGAGGAGGGCCAACTAAGAAAAAGAGAAAGTGCAAAGGAGTACAACCATGGTCCTTCCATCTGCAAGAGGGAGGTTTGATTTTGCAACAGTGAGGATGAATCTATATTTGATGAGGGGATGCATAAGAAAGCCTTGTCACTTCAAAAATTTCAATTTGAACTTATGAAAAAGGTTGATCAATTAAGGGACTCCATGAATAGTCAATTTCAAGCTATCCTCAAAATTGCTAAAAAGTCCTCAAAACAAGGTAGTGATCATGAGCATAGGAGGCACACAGAAGTTTAACATGCATATTACAAAGGTAAGGGCAAAATTGTTGCAATAGAAGAGGTTGTGGATAGTGAATCAGATGATGATCATGGATGTGATGTCTGCTAGTATGAACATTCTAAGGGATGTTGCCTTGTTGTGTCACATCTTCAGTAGTTTGGGATGTATCCCTTACATCCACGACTTACACAAAGGTAAACATCCAAAAGGTTGCCTTATCCTTAAGGTAATCTTAGGTAGTTTTGCTAATAACAACTGTGTTATCCAAGCAGAGCTCTATTGCAATCATATGAATAGTACCAATAATGGTGGCAACGACAATCATGGGTGCTTGCACCACCAGGATAACAATACCCTTATTGGTAGCCTGATCCCTATGGTTATCATGTTTAGCAACCCATGTTTCCACGTGACTATTCTAGTCATGTTTCTAATATTCAACCTAACTACTAACCTTCTAATTACTATCGAACTCCTTCTCCACATGAAAGAAGGGATGTCACCTCTTATACTTATCCTCCTCTTGTCCCTGCACACACTTCTCCTTTAGTTGCACAGTTACTGCCTACTCCTCCTATGTAGGGTGAATTGCTTGCTCAACTATAAGAATGTAATGCTACTAGGGCTATTAATTTGAAACCCAATCATCAATCAGAGGGGTCAAATGCCTGATCAAAGAAAAGATCTTTCTTTTGATCTTGTAGTCCACCTAAGCCTTCACCTACACCCACAGTTGACAACCCTACTCTTGCCTCTTTCACCATATCAAATTATTTCGAGCCTCCTTCAAACCAAACTCTACCAAGGATCCATATTGTAATGCTAACTCACATTGTATCTGATTGGATCTGTGTATGAAACCTTCTTAGGAAATTAGCTAATCTTGGAAGTCCTCTAATTTATTTGGAAATTGCTGGGAACGAATCATGTAAGGCTCTTCTCGATTCATATTATAGTGTTAATCTGATTTCTCATGAGTTGTACACTACCTAGAACTTGCCTTCTCTTAAGAAGAGAAACATCAAATTAGAATTGGTAGACCAGTACATCACTATTCCATTGGGACTAGTAGAAGACATTATGATCACTATTTTTGGGTGGTCTTATTCTATTGACTTCCTAGTAATCAAAGTGAAGAATTGCAAAGGGGGCTTCCCAATCATCATGAGAAGAGCATGGCTAAGCATCCTCGATGCAAGAATGGAGATTAGAGATCTATAAAGAAAATGCATTTGGAAAGATCAAGAAGAAGAGAGTTCCATGCATCATGTATAGTGATAGTGGGTGCAATTGTGTGCAAAAACTTTGGGCCATAAAGCAAGCATCTATCTTTGCATGCACACAATGTGCATTAAAAATGGAAATTCAAAGGTGTTTGTACATAGCAACCACAAAATAGGAGGACACTAAGTGGCTGACCACTAATTTAGAAAGTAGCAAACTTTGCATGGAACTAGTTGAGAGTTTGACATGTGAATATGTCATAAGCATGAATAAACTTAAGCAAGTTCATCACCAACTCTTTAATAATACAAATGATGATACCTACTAGGGAGAGCTGGAAATTCTTGAGAACTTCAAGCAACAACCCCTTAAATTGAAAATGTTATCGACCAGAATGAAATATGTATTTTTGAAAAATGAGAAGTTGATTATCATCAATGCAAGACTTGCTCTAGAAGAAAAATAGATGTTGTTGAAGATAGTTGAAAGATGGTTAGTAGTTTTTTCTTGGTCATATCCTGAACTCACAGGGATTGATTCGAGGATATGTCAACATCACATCTACACTGACCCAACCATGAAGCCAAAATGACAACCATAGAGGTAGTTGAACCCCAAATTGAAGCAAATCGTCAAAAAGGAAATTGAGTAGCTCCTTAAGGTAGGGTTTATCTATCCCATTGAGGATAGCGAGTGGGTTAGTCCACTCATAATTGTGCTAAAGAAAGGTAGTAAGTGGTGGGTTTGCATGGAATTCATGCTGCTAAATATGGCAATATTTAAGGATCACTTTCTGTTGCCATTTGTTAACCAGGTGCTCAACACAATATTAGGGCATTACTACTACAGCTTCCTAGATGGTTATAATGACTATAACCAAATCCAAATTGCACTAGAGGACCAAGCAAAGATAATGTTCATGAGTCATTGGGGAATTTTTACATATTTTAATATGCCATTTGGTCTATGCAATGCTCTTGCCACATTTCAATGTCTAGTCTTGAATATCTTTCAATAGCAAATCGATAGTGGTGTAGAAGTATTCATGGATGATTTCTCCACCTATGGAGCTACATTTGAGCAAGCCCTAAACTACCTTGAGCAAGTGATGGTGTGTCAAAACTAACTTGTAGTTCAATTGGCAAAAAAATCATCTCATGGTCCAAGAGGGCATTGTACTAGGGTAGAAAATATCATAAGTAGGAATTGAGGTGGACCTTGAAAAAATAAGGATCATCCAAGGAAAAATTTGCTAGCTAGAAATAGTTAAAGATGTTTGATCATTCCTTGAACACACTGGCTACTATTGGTGTTTCATAGAGAAGATCACAACACTGTTGGTTGAGCTAACAAAGAAAGATGCTTACTTTATCTAGATCGTAGAGTGTAAGAACGCATTTTAACAATTGAAGGAAAAGCTTGTAGCAAACCCAATCCTACAAGTACCAAAATATTTTAGACCATTTCATATCATGACAAATGCATTGAATTATGCTTTGGGAGCCATGTTGATGTAGTTAGATGATAAGAAACATCCATACTACATTCATTGCACTAGCCAAAGCATTGTGGGTGCATAATTGAACTACACGACTACAGAAAAAGAATTGGTGGTGATGGTGTTTGCTCTAGAGAAGTTCAAGCATTATGTGCTTAGATACAAGGTGTTTGTGCACACAAACCATAGTGCCATATGCTTCCTAATGAACAAGCCAACGATGAGCCCTCGTGTCATACGGTGGCTGGTGATCTTGTAGGAATTCGATCTTACAATGATAGATCGAAAGGGCATTGAGAATGTGATCGCTGATCACTTGTCTTGGTTGCAATGGGATGATGAAGAGGATGAAAGCCCATTATCTGATACGTTTCTTAATGAACTCCTCTTTCCTAGATTAATAACTGAATAAATACCCAATGAGCCAAAATGGTATTATAACATTCTCACATATCTTCTGACTCAGGAGATGCCACAAGGGTTGGATCACAGGAGAAAACAATAGTTTCTTCACCAGCTAAAGCACTTCATAGAGATTAATGGACACCTCTACAAGGTGTGCACTAATGGCTTGGTTTATTGGTGTGTCCTTAATGCTGATCAACTGCACATTCTCCAAGATGCTCTTGAAGGTCCTTGTGGAGGACACTATGCTGAGAGATGCACAACCATTAAAATCTTGATGGCAGGGTACTATTGGCCAACACTCTTTAGGGATGCTCACCATTTCATTTGCTCTTGTGAACGATGCTAATAAGATGGTGGAATGATTACTCAAATGGAGGAACCTCAACAATGGATTTAACCTTTAGATTTGACAGCTGGGGCATTGATTTCAAGGATCCCATCATACCTATGTCAAATGGAAAGGTGTACATCATAGTCGTTGTTGACTAATGTATGAAATGGATAGAAGTAGTAGCCATCATCAATTGTACATCCTCTACTATTGCTTGGTTTGTACACCAAAACATTGTAAACAGGTTTGGTGTGCCACATGCATTAATTTTTGACAATGAAACTCATTTTATAGGCACTACTTTTTGAAAGCTCTTACAATGTTTGTTGGTTGAACACAAACTCACAACATATTACCATCCCCAAGCTAATGATCAAGCTAAGGCTATGAATAGGGAAACCACAAGAATACTAATAAGAACTATTAGTAAGTATAGGAACGACTGGAGCACAAAACTGAATAATGCCCTTTAGGCCTACCGCTCAACTTGGAAACTTCCTATAGGCTACTCTCCCTATGAGCTTGTGCATAGTAAACTACCAATACTTCCTATTCAATTTGAACTTCATAAACTATCAACAACTTGTGACCTTGACCTTGACTTAAGTCTAGCCCAAAATGAAAGACTAATGAATCTCAACCTACTAGACGAAAGCTGATTAGTAGCCTTATCATCTAATGAGTTGCACAAGGCTTATAACAAAAAGCGTCATGACTTGAAAATTGGAAAATTCAAATTTCAACTAGGAGACAAGGTTCTTTACTAGAACCCCACACATGCACCTTAATGAACTAAGTTCCAAACATTGTGGGAAGGACCTTACATTATTTATGAGCCTTTTCCTTCTAGGGCCATGATGATCTATAAACTTGAGTGTCCAAACAAGAAACAACTAGTCAACATTCAACAAATTAAGCCTTTCCATGAGCATTTGCCAACTAACACAACAAGCATCTCATTCGATGGATAACCATTGTCCATATTTTGGATCTCTTCATTTCAACTTAGTCCTGCAATAGATGGCCAACCATGCTAACCACTCAAGTGGCTCTCTTCAGTTTTTTAACTTTTTTGTTTTACACATTTTTTATTTTACATGTTCATTATTTTACATATTTTTGTTTTTATATTATTAATCTTTTCTAATTTTTTTTACACCATTGCTAGTACATTTGATATTTCTTGAATAATTTACACTTTCTTCTATATTTTCTTTTATTTAATGTGATTTTCTAACTTTTTGTTAATAAATGCCAAGTACATTGGTAATGTGTTACTTGATGGTGGTAAGTACTATTTTTGTTATTTGATTGTTGGTATCTAGTTTCTTACCTTGAATTTCATTATGAATGATTAGGACATGGTTTCTTTTTCATGCAATAAGCAGTGAGTCCACAACATCCACCCATCCACAAAATTCATGGTTTTCTTTGTCTTGGAAACGTGTAGTCCCTTTTTCATTAATAAAATTTTAATAAATTTGTGAATTTGGTAGTTTTTAGAATTGGGAAGGATTCAAAGGTTTGAACAAGGTGTGGCATTATGGAGATTTGGTATTGTTTGTACTTTTTTGTTTGCCTGGGTGCATGTGTGTTTCCATGAATTTCTTACTGTTTTGTGCCATTCAATAAAGGAAGTTGAATAAGTCCTTGCATGGTGTGGTTCTTGTTGGCACATTTTAGGCCATTTCATGGAACAGGAGTTTCAAGTTTTTTTTTTAAAAAAGAAGAATAATGCTTGAATTTACTAAAGATTCATGTAAGTCATATGGTGATGAAACACAATTTTTTTTACCTTATACATCGACCAAAGAGTGCAATATTCTGGCATATGTATGTGATGTTTATTGGGAGGACATTTAGAAAGGGTTTAATTCAACCAGTTTATGAGCTTAGAGATGGTTCAACGGTAGTGGTCACTGTGGAAATGTACATGGCTTGGTCACACAAGCATATTGACGGTAAATATTAATGGAGATAGGATCGGTCCTGAATTTCACGCAGGCTAGATTCAATTGAAACCAAGGAATAGGGATACCGATATTTAATCTTGTAGTGAGAAGAGGCTTTGTACCATGGTAAATAATCTCAGGAACAGAGGCACATCTTACATTATAATGTGGCATAGTTCGGGCATTGGGATTGCTAAACATTTTTTGGAAGCTGGAAAGACGGTATGCTTATTCTGAAAGCGGCATTGTGGTTCTTATGAATGGCCATACGGTAACCAAAAGTGAAATCATGAAAGCTATGCTTGCTGGTAAAAAAAAAATGTTAAGAACTGCCAGGATAACCTCATATTTCGCTTGGGAATTTCATCAAATGCTTGCCGCACAAGGTTCAGTTTCTCTGTTTTGACATACTGATAAATGATGAATCTGTAACCATAACATTTGTAAATCTTAATTTCATGGCTAGGGCATGTAACAACAGGTGGTTTAATAGGTTTTGTGAAGTAACAGGTTGTAGAAAAATCTAATAAGCGAAACAGGGCTGAAATGCAGGTGGTGGATGCAACACCCGGTAATGGATATGCAAGTAGGTTTCAAGAAAAGACATCATTGTTCAGAAGTACGTGGCAGCAACTGTGTTGTATATAATGATGCATGGTAGCAACATCACAGACACCGTGAACATTGCCATGCTTGCCGCGTTGCTGGCATTTCGATGCCCTAAGTACTGCGTTGGCAACCATGCTGTGCGGTCTAGCAGTGCAGGAAAGTGAGCCAGAGGTCCGGATTATCTCCTCTACAGTGCCTGCTTGGGCCTGCGGTTGTGGGCAATAATATGTAGAAAATACTACAGAAAAAACAAAAATGCCTGTAAACATGTCAGAAAACCCAAAACTATGCCTTAGTAAAACTAGGGTTGTTCTTCTGCAGTCATCTCTACTTGCCATCTTTGCTTGTAGCGCTCCTAAGGACAAGGAAGGTGTCTATTCTCTGCTGGAGATAGATGGTGATTGTAGACACGCCTACACTATTGGCTCTCCAGCTTTGATTTGATTGAAGACCTTAAACATGTCAAGGCCAATATTAGCTTTTATCAGTTTCTTCAAATAGGAGATTAGCAAAGAAAGGCCTTAGAGTTTATTAAAGGTAAAAGGAGAGTTAGAGAATCAGAGTTAAGTTATGTGTCTAATAATGATGAGAAATTAAAGACTTCATATGATAAGGAAGCTCCTCCATTCCTTTTGATAATGAAATTAAAGGATAAATACTTACACAATTGTTTAGTTAATTCTGGAGCTACATCTACTATAATGCCATTGTCTATATGTAAGAAACTTGATTTGATTCCTGAAAAATCAAATAAAAAGATTGTTCAAGTGGATAAAAGTAGAGTAAAGATTGTGGGTCAATTACCAAATGCCCTATTGGAAATTGCTTCTAAACCCTGCATCAGAAGTAGAGTAACTATTCAAGTGGTAGATATACCAGATTTGCATAGTCTCTTATTGAGTAGAAGTTGGAGCAAGAATTTCTTAGGTTACATATCAACAGATTATTCTCACATGTGGTTACCTTGGAAAGTAGAACCAAATCAGATATAGTGAACCTTTGATGATTGATAACATTACTTCAAATGGAAAAAGTAAATTGGCTGAAAAAGGAGGTGTTGAAAACAAAATTTGTACACTCCAAGAAGATTATAGTTCTAAAAAAGAACAATCAAAGAATGAGGATAAATGAGAGTTATACNTTTACTTTTTCCATTTGAAGTAATGTTATCAATCATCAAAGNTCAGTTTCAACATTGCCAAATGGTGATATAAAACTTTGTGTAGACTTTAGAAATCTGAATGATGCCTCAAAAAAGGATAAGTATCCACTTCCAAGAATTGATGAGATGTTGATTAAAGTCTCAGGTTGTCAAGTATATTCTTTCTTAGATGGTTTCTCAGGTTATAATCAAATCATGGTAGACAAAAATGATAGATAGAACACAACATTTATTACCAAATGGGGAACTTTTTCCTACCAAAGAATGCCATTTGGATTGTCAAATGCTAGAGCTACTTTTCAAAGAGCAATGGATTTAGCATTTAAGGATTTATTAGGAAAATTTGTGGTGGTTTATTTGGATGATATGACGATATTCTCAAAGAAAAAAGAAGATCATATTGATCATCTCCAGCAAGTTTTTGACAAATGTTGTGAGTTTGGTATTTCATTAAATCCTAAGAAGTGCATCTTCAGGGTGAAATTTGGAAGTTTATTAGGCCATGTGATATGTCAAGAAGGAATTGCCATAGACAATTCCCAAATCCAAGTAGTACAAAATATTGAGCATCCTACAAGTAAAAAGTCTCTTAGATCTTTCTTTGGGAAGATAAACTTTGTGAAAAAGTTCATCCCTGGGTTTACTAAAATTACCAAGCCTTTGATGCATATGCTAAAAAAGGATGTCCAAGTAGAGAAAACACCAGAATCAGAGAGAGCTTTATCAGAAGTTAAAAAGGTTATACAAAAGGCTCCGTATTTGGTAAAGCCTAAACTTAAAGAAGATTTTTGGTTATATTCTTTTGCTTCGAACAATTCTATCGCTACCGTTTTAACACAAAAAGATGATGAAAGTCAAAATGAACCAATTGGATTTTTTGGATATCAGTTGAAAGTTTCAGAATTAAATTATTCAGACCTAGAGAAACAAGCATTTGCAGTTATTAAAGCACTTCAGCATTTTAAATATTATTTAGAAAGTTCACTAGTCCACATTATGCTAATTGAACCTGCAGTCAAGCGATTCCTAGCCCAAAATGAGATTGGATTGAAAAAAGGAAAATGACTTATAAAGTTGCAAAGTTTCAGATTTTCATTAGAAATATGCAAAACAATTAAGGGAATGGGATTAGCCAAGTTAATGACTAGAGAAAGTGAAGTGTGTATACTTGACACCCATGAAGAGAATTGGTATGACGAAATTCTCAAAGTTCTTAATACAAGGAAAATTCCAAATAATTTAGCTGCAAGTCAAAAGAGAGCTTTCTTCAAAAGGGCACAAAGATTCATTGTTATAGATGGTATATTATATAGAAAAGATTTTTAGGGAGTTTTATTGGAATATGTTCGTAATGATCAAATTAGTTTCATGTTGGAACAATTTCATGATCATTTGAACTTATTTTATGAATTCCCTAAGTCAACTATGCAACATATACTTCGATATGGATATTACTAGCCTTCCATGTATCAAGACATTAGTTCAAAAATTCAAAAATGCTATAAATGTCAAATTCATGGGCCTAGGATTAAAAGGGCTAGAGCCCCTTTAAAGCCAGTAGTTTCAGATAGACGATTTCAGCAATGGGGTTTGGATTTTATCGGTACGATTACTCCTTCAAGAGCTGGACACAAGTTTATTCTCATAGCTACTAATTATTTCACTAAATGGTCTGAAGCAAAGGCTCTAAGAGGAAGTTCAGCATCAGATGTGATTAAGTTTCTAGAAGATCATATTTTAAGTAGATTTGGTCTACCCGAAGTGTTAGTGTCAGACAATGGACCCACCTTCAAATCCGAAGAGTTTATCAGATGGGCATCTGAAAAATCCATTTTCTTATTTTCCTCAACATATTATTATCCTCAAGGAAATGACCTAGCAGAATCCACCAATAAAAAGCTTATCGCTTATATCAAGAAATCAATGGATGGGAATCCAGGAAATTGGATTGATTATCTACAATCCGCATTATGGTCAGATCGAATCAGATTCAAGAAAGCTATTGGGACATCACCATATAACTTAGTCTATGGTTTGCCAGCAAGAATTACAAACAAGATTATAAGCTCAGCTTCTGAATTTGTACAAAGATATAGTGAAAAGACTGATAAAGATAGAAGTTTCATGACTTTGCTTATTAAAAGAGAAGCTGAAGTAGATAAAGCAAGGGATAATTTGTTACAGAATACCTCTCAAGTTAAAAGATGGTTTGATAGGAAAGCTTTGAAAAGAACTTTCAAGATAGGGGACCTTGTCCTATTATGGAATATGAAGAAACCAAATAAGTTTACCCCGACATGGATTGGTCCCTTTCAAATTACAAAGCAATTGTCAGAGGATACTTACAAATTATCAACTTTGGATGGCATGGAATTGCAATTTTCATATAATGTTTTGCATATAAAACATTATTTGGGACAATTGCATACAACTTAAAGATGTCCTTACACAAAATAATATATGTATATACTATTAGGTATAATATTATTAGGAATATAGTATTGATTATCATGTTTAATTATACTATTGATATATAATTAGATGAGTGGATAGTATATTATAATAGTAAATATATTTAGAAAATAGTTTTCCTTCAAGTGAGGCAAGTGGAAGCCTACAAGTGAAACAAGTGGAATTCTACAATTGTGAAAAGTGGAGAAGGTGACTCATCCACCACTTAGTGAGGATTGTGAAAAATGGTTAGAATGTCTAAAAAGAAGGAAACTTGGTTGAAGACTCTTGGGTGGGAATTTTAAATTTCTAGCACCTATAAAAAGAGGGTTAAGTTGCCTAAAATTTCATCATCTTTCAATTCAAGTTGAGTAGGGAAAGTAAGAGAGAGATAATTTGAAAGAGAGAGATGGAGTTTGAGAGAGCAATGAGAAAGCATTTTATTTTCATATGTGATGGGATGTTTCCCTGAGCATGTATTGAAGGCTTACCTAAAGGCTAGATCTTGTGGAGCTCCAAAAGAGTGTCCTTTTATGGCTTAGTTGTCTGATGAATTTTCTTTTCTTACTAGAGGTTTCGAGATAGAGTCCAATGTTTGGGGGCAATACCAAGATTGCACCAAAGAAGAGGAAAAAGGAGAGGAACAACCAATCAATGAAGAGTCATCATGGGGATGGGGAGAAGCCTTGGTCTCCCGAGAGGAAAACGAAGGACCTAATGGAGAAGAACATAAGAGCTCATCTGAAAAAGAAAATGAGAAAAGTGCTGAAGAGAAAGCTCCAGTAGATCAAGGTGAGAGCTCCACCAAGCTAGAGAACAACAGAATAGCCTTTATCACATCAGAAATTTCCTATGAAACAGTTAGAGAGATGAGGATTCCTACTAGGGTAACCCTCACAATTCAGTTTCCATCCCAAGAATAGTCTATGAAGGACTTGATAATGTATAGTTTGTTATTTTTCTTAGGAATGAGGCTTTTGTCCCATCATACTTTATGTTAAATGAGAATTTTCCTCAAGAAAGATTTTTATTCAGCTGTAAAAATTCAATGAAAATTTTAGTATGTTTCAGTTTTGAAATGTGGTTACACAAGTTTCTTTAAGCTTTTAAGAGGGGCAGAAATGTTGGCACATTTTAGGCCATTTCATGGAATAGGAGTTTCAGTTTTTTTTTTAAAAAGGAGAATAATGCTTGAATTTACTAAAGATTCATGTAAGCCATACGGTGATGAAACACATTTTTTTTACCTTATACATTGACCAAAGAGTGCAATATTCTGGCATATGTATGCGATGCTTATTGGGAGGACATTTAGAAAGGGTTTAATTCAACCAGTTTATGAGCTCAGAGATGGTTCAGTGGTAGTGGTCACCGCGGAAATGTACATGGCTTGGTCACACAAGCATATTGACAGTAAATATTAACGAAGATAGGATCGGTCCTGATTTTCACGCAGGCTAGATTCAATTGAAACCAAGGAATAGGGATACTGATATTTAATCCTATAGCGAGAAGAGGCTTTGTACCATGGTAAATAATCTCAGGAATAGAGGCGCATCTTACATTATAATGTGGCATAGTTCGGGCATTGGGATTGCTAAATGTTTTTTGGAAGCTGGAAAGACGGTATGCTTATTCTGAAAGCGGCATTGTGGTTCTTATGAATGGCCATACGGTAACCAAAAGTGAAATCATAAAAGCTATGCTTTCCGGTAAAAAAAATGTTAAGAACTGCTAGGATAACCTCATATTTCGCTTGGGAATTTCATCAAATGCTTGCCGCGCAAGGTTCAGTTTCTCCGTTTTGACATACTGATAAACGATGAATCTGTAACCATAACATTTGTGAATCTTAATTTCGTGGCCAGGGCATGTAACAGTAGATGGTTTAATAGGTTTTGTGAAGTAATAGGTTGCAGCAAAAACTGATAAGCGAAATAGGGCTGAAACGCAGGCGGTGGACGCAACACCTGGTAATGGATGTGCAAGTAGGTTTCAAGAAAAGACATCATTGTTCAGAAGTACGTGGCGGAAACTGTGTTGCAGATAATGACGCATGGTGGCAACATCACTAATGCTGCGAACGTTGTCGCGCTTGCCGTGTTGCTGGCATTTCGATGCCCTAAGTGTCGCGTTGGCAGCCATGCTGTGCAGACCAGCAGTGCAGGAAAGCGAGCTAGAGGTTCGGATTATCTCCTCTATAGTGCCTGCGCCTGTGCCTGTAGTTGTGGGAAATAATTGCAGAAAATACTGCAGCAAAAACAAAAATGCCTGTAAACGTGTTAGAAAACCCAAAACTGTTCCTTAGCAAAACTAGGGTTATTGTTCTGTGGTCATCTCTACTCGCCGTCTTTGCCAGCAGCGCTCCCAAGGATAAGGACGGTGTCTATTCTCTGTTGGAGACAGATGGTGATTGCAGATGTGCCTACACCGTTGGCTCTCCAGCAACTGAACACCACACGACAACGACATCGGATGTAGTGGCAGAGCCTTCTTCCACGGTGGCAATTGATAATAATTTTGGTAGGGCGGGCTAATTTGGAATTATTTGCTGGCAGTTCCACTTCTGGTGCCTTCACATTCGGACCTCATATTTGAGCCATCGCTAGATTTAAATTTTTGTTTCCAGCAAATTTTACATAGGTGCAAGTGCAGATAAATTATTTATATAAATTTAGATAGATTAGCTACCGCTACCACCAACGTCTACACCAAGGTGGATATTATATTATCTTTTTACCATCACCTTGTTCATAAAATTACTAAGGCTTCAACAGTATTCAAAACTTAAAATTCTAAACAAATAAAAATGAAAATAACAATTATATGGAGCTATTGGATTTATTTCTCATTACTCACAAAAGCAATATTTGCAATATTTCTTCTAACTTCCTAAGTTAATACTTCCTAACTTGTTGGGTAAGTTACTTGGGAGAGAAGTTAGCTAAGATATTTTTNTCGTCGTTCTTGCAACCGTTACTTATTATCCATGCAGCAATTTACCAGTACGTGGGTTTAGAAATAAATAAATAATAATAAAATGTAGAGAAGAAGAAGACATTGATACCACACTTGGGGAATACTTAGGCTCTCACTTGGAGACACACTTTGAGTCTTGGGAGAAGAGCATTGTAGAGAAGAAATTGTGAACGATTGCTTGTAAGATAGCTTACTAAAGAAAAGATTTCAGCCTCTTTTTCATAGTCCTATGAGTTATGTTTTATTTTTATTTTTTTTAAATTGTCTAGCTAGTGGTTTAGATAGTATCATCCTTGGCAAGTAATTTTGGGATTTTTAGATTTCTCTTATTGTTCTTGTTGCTGGATAGAAAATTTCTATTAAAATTTTGCCATAGAAGCGCTTGTGTTTAAAAGCCTTAAGAGCATTTTAGTAGTAAATTTTATTATTGTGCAACGTATAAGAATTGCTATTGAGATTGTTGTACGAGAGCCTCTTCTTGTAGTCATGCCGTTGAACGATTCAATAGTCAAGAGGGTTCAGAAAATCTTTGGTATTTTGATGGGACCAGAGTAGCTTCTTTTTATCTTTAAAGTGAATTTCCGTGGTATTTCAATCAGAAATTGTTAAGTCTTTTTAAGGTTCTATTGAATGCAATTATTGACATCCATTATCTAGCCAAAATGGAGTCTCGTACGTGATAGTTTACGCAGCAATATTTTGGTAACATAGTAGGATTGTCTTGAGGAAATTGCTTATTTGAGCCTTGGAAGTTTGAACAATTCGTAGATATTGAATTTGGGATAGCTTTATTGCGAAGTGTTTACTCGTATCATTTTACCTTGTTTAAATATTTGAGGTCCACAGAAATATGCTTTCTTTTCTGTCTATTTCCATCGAATCTTGCTCTATTTCTAGTTTTCTTGTGGAACTATCTCTTTCTTTGGGGAAAATTAGAAGTAGATTCGTGGAGTTGTGCTCAAATTTTTTTGCAAAATTTTATTTGTTACAAGTATGTATTATAAGGACCGCGTAGACTAGGCAATTGAACAAAATAGAAACTCTCAACAACTCATAGTACTTGGCAAAGTTGGTTGAATCTCTTTAAGATAAGTCATTTGTAGTTTACACACAACGCAATCATTTAATTTTTCACAATCGCACACCGCAACAGCACACACACATACTCACATTAACTACTGAGTTTATTTGGAGGTATTTGGGCCTTGGTGTTGCCAGAGACCAGCAAGCACCTAAATCCTGTTCGAGGACACTCGTTGGCGGTCGTGTCGCAAATTGTCGCTAATAGTTCCCATCAGAAAAAAATGATGGGAATTCAAAGCACAACCCTTGGATTAAATAAATGCATATGTCCTTACATGGTGTGGTTCTCGTCAAGAAAATAAAGTAGAAGAGAGAAAAGATGAGACCCCAAAGCACACCCTTGGACAAAATAAATGCATGTGTCTTTGCATAGTGTGGTTTCCATTTCAAAAAAAAAAAAAAAAAAACATATGGAAATTCAAACCATACCCCTTAGATAGAATAAGTGGGCTATAAGCATTGGTTATGGGGCTCATCTCCTCTAACTAATGTCTTTCCTCACTTTCTAATTCTTCTCTAGTTTGGAATGGTGGTTATTTTGTGGAAGCACTCTTATGTCTCAAGGGGTGAATTGGTCTTGGAATGATGATGCGAAGTCACTAGAAGTGGTTGGTTTTGGTCTGGACTAAGGATGGATCCTATCAAGTCATTTAACCACAAAATCCACAAGGGACTTCATGTGATCATAATTAAGAACTCCATTCCACTTTTTCTCTCTCATCCATCTATGCTTTCAATGCTCCACCTCACTATAGGTTTCATGTGTTGGTTTGATGTCCTAGTTTGATATGTTAGAATTCTTAGTTAGTTACTTCTAGGTTTTTGTACTTAACCTTCTACAACCATTTATCATCCATGGAGCCCACAGACTGTTTGGTTTGAAGTTATGTAAGGGCATAAAAGGCCTGTGCCTACTTTGGGGAGGACTCACTTGCATATCTTTTGGTTGGGTTAGTTAAGTTCTTTACCCTTAGATATTTTTACAATCAAATTCATTCTATTTACCCCATCAATGATATCCAATTGTACACATCTTCACAAAAATTTTTAGTGAACTCTTTTTTTCATTGTTATGAATTCTTATACCCTCTTCAAATATTTCCTTGTATTGAACTTTTTCAACTTTAATGGACCACTTAATTTAATTAACCCTATCTGTCAGCCTTCCCACTAGTATTACTCAAAGAAACAAATCTACCATAATCACAACTTAGCCAAGTGTAACCACTGATGAGACAAGACATTTAATTACTATGTGTTACACATTACATACTAATTCATGATTCTATTGTGATTGCAATGGGAAGCGTGGATTGGAAGTAGGACTATCTTCACCAAGGATGATGTAGCAGGACCACACAATGAGGACTGTTTGTGATTGTTGAATCTCTCCTCTTTCTCTCTCTCATTCTTCTGCTACCAAAGAGGTGTTGGATATCAATATTCTCCAAGGTGTTTATCCCTCTTCTCATAAACACCTAATGTGGTAAAAATTGTAATTCTATACACTTGGGCACTCAAAGTTTGTATGTTTGTTTCATCTAAGTTAGTCTATCATGTCAATCAATAATCCCATACCTACCCAATATATTATATTGTAAAGAACTTATTTTTCCTTTTCTTCACTTGAGGATGAGTTTTCATTCAGTTATGGGGGTATGATGAATCACCATTTTGTTATTGGCTGCAATGTCACGTACACGACATTGGGGCTGGATTTGATGTTGAATGTTTGATGTTGGGGTATATACCCCAAGTCTATAAATATTGTGCCTGGGCTTCAATTTTTCATAGATCATAGTTTAGATTTTCTATGTTAAAGTAGTGAAGCCCTTGTAGTTTATTTCCCTCAGAGTTAGAATATTTTTTGAGTGCCTATAGAAGGAGTCTTAAGTGTGTATGGTTCTTTGTTCGAGCATTAATGTACTCAAGCACAGAAGTGTGATAGGAATAAAATGAACTCTTTTGATAATCCTTGCAGAACTGAGAATAGCTTAACATTTTCCTTATTGCATTTTACTTTCTTTTTCTTTACTTTAATGCATTTGATTAAGCAATTTATTTTCAGCAATTAATGAAAATGAGCATGACCACTTTGAGCATTCATATGGTACTTCGTAACCCAGAAATGCTTAACGTTTGGTAGCCCAGTAGTGCTATATGTGTTCAGGAAAGTGGACCAGTTGTTTGTGTTAGGCTAGATAGACAATAGACATTAGTTTTCAATCTACTCTACCCTTATTCTTATTGTAGGTGATTACATCCATGAAATATAAAACAACAAAAAATTCATATACCATAATTACACTTAAACCATATCCTTGAGCCTCATAAGTGTAGTTGGGAAGACAATGAACATTCTGAACGTCATTTTACTTCCTAGAGAAACAAGTGTATGAGATAACTATAGGTCCATGGAATTTGACTGGATAGGATGTAACACATTAGTGATTCATATGGTTGGGCATAGGGGTACCTTGTCGCTCATCACCTCCTGAATACTATAGAACTCATTCTCGACATTCTAGGAGTGATACCACATTCTATCCTTATCCTTCTCCTATTCCTGCACATGTTCCTCCACCCTCGACATAGCTAGTTCTTGTTGTATCCATGTAAGATGAACTTCCAGCCCAGTTGTAACAACGTAATTCTACCAGGGCCATTAATCTATAACTAGTTCATCAACTAAGTGGTTCAAAACCTCATGCTCATAAAAGACCATTCTTTTGATCTAATAGCCCTACTAAGCCATCACAGACTCAAGTGACTGGTTGCCTTGCTCTTACCTCATCCATTACAAACCATTCCATCGGGTCCCCTTCAAACCAAATATTTCCTAGAATCCATATTGTTATGCTCACTCATGTTGTATTTGATTGGAACTAGGTTGGTAACCTTCCCAAGAAATTAGTTGATCCTGTGAGTCCTCTTATTTATCTACATATTGTTGGGAATGAACCATGTAAAGCTATTCTTGATTTAGGTTTTGGTGTGAAATTGATTTCTCATGAGATGTCAACTGCCTAGAACTTGCTACCTCTCAAGAAGAGTAATATCTGATTGAAGTTAGTAGACTAGTCCATTACTATTTCATTGGGACTGGTAGAAGACATTGTGACCATTGTTTGTGAATGGTCTTATCCTACCGATTTTCTAGTAATTAAGGTTGAGAACTGTAAAGGAGACTTCTCAATCATTATGGGAAGGGTATGGCTAAGCACTATTGATGCAAGAATAGACATCAGAGATCTTTCCTTGGAAATATCTAAGGAAAATGCATTTGGGAAGATAGAGAAGAAGTGAGTCCATACATTGCATACAGTTATATAGGGTGCAATTATGTGTAGAAACTCTAGTTTGTGAAACGAGCATTTATTTTTGCATATAAGAAACATGCACATGAAGTAGATATTCAAAGGTGTTTATATGCAACAATCAAAAAACAAGAGGATACCTAGTGGCTGACTACTGATCTTGAAAGTAGCACAATGTACATGGAAGATAGTGAGAGCTTGACATGCGTATATGTTGTAGGCATGGATGAACTAGAGTAAGTTCATCACCAACTCTCTAATAATGAAAATGATGATACCTATTGGGAAAAGTTGGAAATTTTTAAAAATTTTAAACAAGAGCCCCTTGAGTTAAAAACTCTACCTACTAGCATGGAATATACATTCTTGAAAAATGAGAAGCTAGTAATAATCAATGCAAACCTTTCTCTAAAATAAAAATAGATGCTATTAAATGTAGCTGAAAAATGGTCATAACCTTTGCTTGGTCATATCCTGAACTCATAGAGATTGATTCTAGGATATGCCAACATCATATTTGCATTGACCTAGCCATGAAGCCAAAGAGGTAGCCACAATGGTGGTTGAACCCAAAATTGAAGCAAATCATCAAAGAGGAGATTGAGAAAAATTTTAAGGCAAGGTTCATCTACCCCATTGCAAATAGCAAGTGGGTTAGCCCACTTGTAATTGTGCCAAAGAAAGGTAATAAGTGGTGGATTTACATCGATCTTTAGCTTTTGAATATGGCAGCATTCAAAGATCATTTTTCGTTGTTGTTCATTGATTAGGTATTGGACACCATACCTGGGCATTATTATTATAGTTTTTTGGATGGTTATAGTGGATATAATCAAATCCAGATCATGCTAGAGGACTAGGCCAAAATAACATTCACAACTCCTTGGGGGATCTTTACATATCAAAAGATACCTTTTGGTCTATGTAATATCCTTGCTACATTTCAACACTTGGTTTTAAGTATTTTTTAGCAACAGATTGGTAGCTGGATGAAAGTCTCTATGAATGACTTCTCCACCTATGGAGCTACATTTGAGCAAGCCTTAGATGACCTTGAGCAAGTACTCAAAAGATGTGTGAAAACAAATCTATAACTCAATTGGCAAAAGAGTCATTTGATGGTCCAAAAGGACATTGTATTGGATCACAGAATCTCACAAGTAGGGATTGAGGTCAACCCGAAAAAGATAAGGGTCATCCGAGGAATCAATCATTAACTAGAAACTATAAAAGATGTATGGTCATTCCTTGGACACACTTGCTACTACCAATAATTCATAGAGAATTTCTCTAAGATCACAAAATTGTTAGTCGAGCTAACAAAGAAAGATGCTCCATTTGTTTAGATTAAGGAATGTGAAAAAGCATTCCACCAACTAAAGGAGAAACTTGTAGAAACTCTAATTCTATAGGCATTTGATTGGTCTAGACCATTTCATGTTATGACAGATGCATTAAATTATGTCTTCAGGGCTATGCTTCTATGATTAGATGACAAGAAATATCCATATTACATCCATTGCGCAAGCTGAAGCATTATGGATATACAATTGAACTACACCACCATAGAAAAAGAATTGATGGTAGTTGTGTTTGCT
Source organism: Gnetum montanum (assembly GCA_015680685.1). Classification (NCBI taxonomy): domain Eukaryota; kingdom Viridiplantae; phylum Streptophyta; class Gnetopsida; order Gnetales; family Gnetaceae; genus Gnetum; species Gnetum montanum. The sequence continues at coordinate 226,115 of MNCI01011315.1, forward strand.
TTAGAGAAGTTCAGGCATTATGTGCTTTGATATATAGTATTTTTGCACACTAACCATAGTGCGATTTGCTTCCTAATGAATAAGATAATGGTAAGCCCCTATGTCATATGGTGGATGGTGATATTGTAAGAATTTGATCTTACAATGGTAGATTAAAAGGGAACTAATAATGTGATCATTGACCACTTATCTTGGTTGCGATGGGATAATAAAAAGGATGGAATCTAACTATTTGATCAGTTTCCTGATGAGCTAGGGCTATAACTAAATAATTTCCCATTGAGGCTAAATGGTATGATGGCATTCTCACCTAGTTTCTCACTCAAGAGATGCTACAATGGTTGGACCACTAGAAGAAATAATAGTTTCTTTACCAAGTGAAATGCTTCATAGAGATCAACAAGCATCTCTGCAAGGTGTGCATTGATGGCCTAGTTTGCTGGTGTGTCCTTGATGCTGATTAACTCTGCATTCTCCAGGAAGATGATGAGGGTCCTTGTGGAGGCCACTATGCTGGGAGATGCACAACCATTAAAATCCTAATGGCAAGGCATTATTGGCCAACAATTTTCAAGGATGCTCACTAATTTATCCACTCTTGTGAATGCTTCCAATGAGATGGTAGAATGGTTGCTCAAATAGAGAGACCTTAGCAATGGATTCAACCACTAAAACCCTTTGACATCTAGGGCATTGGCTTCATGGGTCCCATCACGTCCATGTCAAATGAAAATGTGTACATCATAGTCGTTGTTAACTATTATATGAAATGGGTAGAAGTAGTTGTCGTCACTAACTCTATATCTTCTATTGCTACTCAGTTTGTATAACAAAATGTTGTAAATAGGTTTGGTGTGCCACATGCATTAATTTCTAATAATGGAACCCAATTTATAGGAACTACCTTTCACAAGGTTATGCAATGCTTGGGGGTTGAACATAAACTAACAACACCCTATAACCCCCAAGCTAATAGTCAAGTTGAGGTTAGAAATAGGGAAATCACTAATATCTTAATGAGAATAGTTAGCAAATATAGAAGAGACTAGAGCACAAAACTCAATGATGCCCTTTGGGCCTACTGCTCAACATGGAAACTCTCTATAAGCTATTCTCCTTATGAGTTGGTGTATAAGAAACTCCCAACGCTTCCAATTCAGTTTGAGCTCTGTACACATTCAACAGCTTATGACTTGGACGTTGACCTTAGCCTATCACAAAAAGAAAGATTAATCAACTTGAATGTGCTAGATGAAAACCGATTGGTGGCCATATCATCTAATGAGTTACACAAGGCATTTAACAAAAAACACCATGATCTTAGAATTAGGAAAGTTAAATTTCAACAAGAAGATAAGGTCCTCTATTGGAACCCCATAGATGTACCTTAATGAACTAAGTTCCAAACATTATGGGAAGGACCTCATATCATTTCCAAAGCTTTTCCTTTTGGAGCCATGTTGATCTACAAACTTAAGAGCCTAAACAAGAAGCAGTTGGTCAACACACAATAAGTCAAACCTTTTCACAAGCCTAAGCAAGCCAGTGCAACAAATGCCTCATCAGATGGATAACCATGCTCAATATTTTGGATCTCCTCTTTTCAACTTAGTCATGGGGGAGATGGCCATCCATGCTAACTATATAAGTGGCTCCTTAGTTTTTCATCTTTTCATTTTACACCTTGTTATTTTTACAACTTTTTGTTATAGTCCTTTATCTTATACCTTTTTGTTTTTATGTTATTAATTTTTTTCAATTTTTTGTTTTACAACATCATTAGTACATTTTAATTTTCTTAAATATTTTACAATTTCTTGTATATTTTTCTTTATTTTGGTGTGATGTTCTTATTATTTTTTAATAATAACATGCCTTATTGCAAACTGGGTATAGTGTGGTTTGTTGATGTGGGCATGTGCTATCCGATTATTTGATTGTTGGTGTCTGGATTCTAGCTTTAAATTTTGTTACTGATAACTAGCATATGGTTTCCTTTTCATAAAATAGGCAATGAGTCCATGAAATCCACCCATCTATAGACTCTATGGTTCTCTTTGTTCTAGAAGTATGAGATCCCCTTTTCATTTACAAAACTTTAATGAACTTGTGACCTTGGTAGTTTTCAGACTTGGAAAGGATTCAAAGGTTTGAATAGGCTGTGACTTCAAGGGAACTTGGTACTCTTTGTGCTTTTCTGCTTGGGTGCATGTGTGTTCTCATGGATTTCTTATCATTCCTTGTTGACTAATAATAGGAACTTGAATAAGTCTTTGCACAGTGTGGTTCCCATTTCAAGAAAAAAAATGATGGAAATTCAAGCACAATGCTTAGACAAAATAAATGAGCTACACGCATTGGTTATGAGACTAGAAAGACATGTTGCCCATGCCTGAAGGTCCCCTCTAACTAAGGTCCTTTCTCACTTACTACTTCTCTTTTCTGCTTAAAATAAGAAGTGGTGGTTGTTTTGTGGGAGCACTCTTGTGTCTCAAGGGGGTGGACTAGCCTTAGAGTGGCAATGCAAAGTCATTGAACATGGGTGATTTTGGTTTAGACTAAGGATGGATTTTATTAGGTCATTTAACCACAAAATTTACAAAGGACTTCATGTAACCTTAATTGGAATCTCCATTTCACTTTCTCTCTCATTCATTTATGCTTTCCATGCTTCACCTCACTGCCAATGTTTATGTTCTTGTTTAATATCTTGGTTTGATGTGTTGAAATTCTTAGGTAGTTTCTTCCAAGTTTTCATACTTAACTTTCCATAACCATTAATCATCCATGGGGCCCATAGACTCGTTAGTTTGAGGTTATGCAAGGGCAACAAAGGGCATGTTCCTACTTTAGGGAAGACGCACTTGCATACCTTTTGGTTAGGTTAGTTAAGTTTTTTATCCTTAGACATTTTCATAATGAAATCCTTTTGTGTGCTCCATCGATGACATCTAATTGTGTGCATCTTCATAATGTTTTTCAATGAAATCCTCCTTTTTGTTGTTGTGAATTCTTTAATCCTCTTCAAGTATTTCATTGCATTTGGGCTTTTCAAAATTTAGTAATGGACCACTTATCCATTTCACCCTATTTTTTCAGTCTTTTTGCTAACACTATTAAAGGAATCAATCCACCATAATCACAACCTAGCCAAGTGTAACTACCAATGAGACAAGGTACCTAAAAGTTATATGTTACACATTGGACACTATTCCATAATTTTGTTGTGATTGTAGTGAGAAGCGTGGATTGGATGTGAGATTGTCTTCACCAAAGGATAAGCAACAACACCATGTGACAAGGACCCTTCATGATCATTGAATCTTCTCCCTCACTCTTCAGTTGCCAGAAGAGTTGGATGTCAATTTTGGCTAGGGTGTTCAATTCTATTATTATGAACATCCAATTTTGTAAAAGACTATAAATCTATACACTTGGGCACTTAGAGTTTGTCTATTCCATCTGATTTAGTTTGCATGTTAGTCAATAATCCCATACCTTTCCAATATTTTTGTAAGGGACTTGTTCCTCATTTTGTTCACTCGAGGACAAGTTTTCATTTAGTCATGGGGGTACGATGAAGTGTATTTTTGTCAGCTCTGATATCATATATCTAATATCAAATACCCAATATAGGGAGGTCAAGAAGCAATGTCGAATATTTGATATCACAAGATGTGTGTTGGCTTATAAATATAGTGCTTGGGCACATGGTTTGGGAAATAGTTTTTTGTCATATCATAGTAGAGCTCTTGCAGTTTCTTTTCTTTAGAGTTAGAATATTTTTCAAAGTGCCTGCATGAGGAGTCATTGAGTGTATGGATCTTTATTCGAGCATTGTTGTACCTGAGCATGGTAATATGTGCAGCAACAAAGATGAATATTTTGATAAACCTTGTAGCACCGTGGCTAGATTACTTATTTTATTTATGCATTTAATGTTTTGCATAATTTTATTTAATGCTTCCAACTAATTAAGCTAAATTAAGCTAGCTAGATTAAATATCAATTAATTAAGCACATAAGTATGACTACTTTGAGCATGCACATGATCCTTGTTACTCCCAACAATGCTTAACATTTGGTAACCTAGCAGCATTATACATGTTTAGGATGTGCACTGAAAGTGGGACCAGATACTTATGTTAGGATAGTAAGTTATTAAGTAGTAATTAGATTAGTTAAATTGGTTCATAAATTGAGTTTCAAATTGTTAATTGTAGATAAATAAAATATAAAATAATAAAAATCTTATGCCTCAATTACACTTAACTAGACAACTAAGCTCTGCAAGTGTAGTTGGGAAGAAAATGATCATCATGACTAGATTTTAGATCTTGGAACCAATGTACTTAGAAACTTAAGGTCTATGGAATTCGACCAAATTGTGTTTGAACACTTGTGATTCATATGGTTGGGCATAGGGGTACCTTTTTGCTCATCATTTTCAAAAACAAGAGAATTTATAATTTATAAAGAGATAGGATAGAAATAATGCATAGGCATAAGATAATGCATCAAAAGTTAGGGGGTGCTAGAATCCTGAAATAATTTTAATAGAAATGCACCTTAAGATATATAATGCAATTAGAACTTTATAACTCAGCATTGCCTAACGAAATTGAGCTTATGAATTTGAGCTCTCAAATCAAGAGTCTTACCACTAGGTTAACACTTCATTGTTTAATGCATCAAAAATCATAAAGGTAACTAAAATATAAGATTAGTTCATGAAAGATAGATAAATATAAACCAAGGGTTAAGAACATGGGGTGTTATAATGCACATGCTTAAATGTTTAATGAATAGTGAAAAAAAATAGTCTTACAAAAGCTATTTTTTATTATGGACATTTTTATTAAAATATATATTAATCCATTAATTTTGCGAACTTGGTACCTAAACATTGTTGCAAAGAAGAATTTTAATTTATGACCAATAATGTTTCTTGGTAGCTATAAATGAAGATATATTGAAGTAATACATCCCCATAAATGGTCATGCTAGAAATCATAAAAACCTCTCTACATAGAAAAAGATATATATGTTACCATTAAACCAAGTAAATAAATCCATGCAATTATATAACATAAATACTAAATTTAACAAAACACATTAATTATTATAATGTGCCAATGACACCAAGTGGGCCCCACTCCACAACCATCTCCTCTTGTAGTTCCATCATTCCATATTTGCATGTAAGTAACATTCCTTGGTCACTGACATCAAAATGGAATGTAAAGATGAAACAAGGTTACCATTATTTTCATTAGGCAATTAAAAAGCCTATCATGTGGTTGGTGAGGGCATGGGTATGTATGATGTGAGTTTTTTTATTGATGTACATGGATAATGTATCATCATGCTCATGGATGTGTTTCATGTTGACATGAATGCATACTCATGCTTACAATGATGGACAGTGACTCGCATATGCTCACATCTCCTATAAATTATGAGAAAATGCAACTAGCACCCTTTCGCAGTCTCAATTGGAAGGCAGCCAGACCTTCTAAAAGGAAAAAATTGCTTGTAATTTGATGCTACTAGAAGAAAGAGGATCATTTGGAAGGCTGAAGATCATCTAGTAGGCATCAAGATCTTCCAGTTGCAAATAATTACTTAGAGATTATGGCTTCTAGAAGGCAAAGGATCATTCAATAGTAAGGTCTAGGTAAGCTACAAGCACAAGCTACTAGCACCCTCTCATAGTCCATATCGGAAGGCACTTAAACCTTCTGGAAGGGAACAATTGCTTTGAGATTGTGGCTTCTGAAAGGTAAAGGGTCATTTGGTTGCAAATTCTAGCTAAATTATGAGGAAGGGTGACTAGCACCCTCTCATAGTCCTAACCAAAAGGTACCAAAACCTTCTAGAAGAGAACAATTGCTTATAATTTGAGGCTACTAGAAGGAAGAGGATCATGTAGAAGCCTGAAAATAGTATAGAAGGCATTAAGACCTTTCAGTTTCAAATAATTGATTGGAGATTGTGGCTTTCAGAAGGTAGAGGGTCATTCGGTAGCAAGTTGTAGGTAAATTGTGAGCATGTGTTGCTAGCACCCTCCTGTAGTCCCTATCGCAAGGAACTTAGACCTTCTATAAGGGAATAATTGCTATGAGATTGTAGCTTTTGAAAGGTAGAGGGCTATTCAGTTGCAAATTCTAGCTGAATTGCAAGGAAGTGTGACTAGCACCCTCTCACAATCTAAACTAGAAGGCACTTAGACCTTTTAAAAGGGAACAACTGCTTATAATTTGACACTACTGGAAGGAAGAGGATCACCTAGAAAGTTGAAGATCAATCGAAAGGCATTAAGACCTTCCAATTGTGAATAATTTCTTTGAGATTGTCGCTTTAGGTAGTGATGAGACGCCATATGCACTAGGCCGCGATATCGCGTACGCGATATCGCGTCTATCCCTGCGAT
>MNCI01011315.1:248695-279220 GCA_015680685.1 Gnetum montanum
GGAACAACATACAACATCCTTTTATGGATTTCGTAATGATGAGAATTTATGAGCTTATTGATGGCCTCTTAATATTATATTTTTCAATTTTCATTCATTCTTTTTACATGCTTCAAGTTTGGTTTAAAACATAATTGGCTTGGTTTTATATTTTGCTTATATAAACACTAAGACATGTAGGTTCTTGGTTTTTTGTCTTTCTCATACATTCACATGCCATAGATGAAGAAAATATAATTAATTGCTTATGTCTTTACCTTTGTTTGATAGGGGCTTGGAACCTACTTTCAATTTTTCCCTTTATCATGGTTTCCAATTTATGATTCTCTTTCTTGCCCTTGTGCTAATAGGATCTGTAATCCAATTTAGGCATATGTTTTAGCACTCAACATACGTGTACAAAAAATTTGATTTTACACCTTGCATTTCCTCTTGTTTTTTATACACATGTACATATCAAGTTTGCTCTTTTGATTTTCCTTTTTCTATTTTTTCCTCTTTGCATCTAGATACACTCCAAAGGTAGAGAGTGGTGAGACTATGAAGATGTGATGATATAAAATTAGAATGATACAAAGAAGATTATTATGCTCCTACTTACACATATGGAAATCCAAAAGTGGTACCTTCATTGATGATAGGTCAATTTGTAAAGTTTATTTTTATTTTTTATGAAATTAGGTCTTCAATCTAGTAAAGTTTTAGTTTTAGTTTTATAAATGCACACCATGAATCAAATACATAAAAAAGTTTTCATTAATTACAATTGTTATTTAGAAAGAATGATATGTGATATGTAACATTGTACACTTGAATTGAAACAACTTGCACCCATTTTATTTCCAAAGCTTGTTAATGGAAAAGGTTAACTAAAGATGCTAGACTCATGGCTAACTACTTTCCTTATTCCCATATGGCTTAGCTCAACTCTAATCTTGAAAGATATTATTTTTCCATGTGTTCCTCTCCCAATGATGGTTGTTTTCTAACTTGCATCCAAATTATCCATGTCAAAAACATGTTGTAAGAACCATGATTATTTGTTGATGTTAAATAATTAATCTGATTACAATGTTGCACTATGGGTTTATACCAAACACTTTGTGAAATTGAAACTAAATTTTTATTATGTTTGATGAGTGGCGAGGTACCCCTACGCTTAACCATATGAATATAAGTGTTTCACACATGATTCGGTCGAATTCCAAGACTAAGTGTTTATGTGCCCTTGTGAAACAAGGATGGGTTGGTTGATCGTTGTCTTCCCAAGCTTACTTGTATGTCACGATTGTATGGTTAAGTAAGCTTGAGGCATATGATTTTTATATTTTCTACATTTTTACGTCCTATGCTAATAAGGGAGAAGAGAGATAACTAAGTGACTAATTTATCTTAACTACTCATTAACTAAGTTCTAACTAATTTTAACACAAGCATTCGTTCCCACTTGCTGTACACATCCTAAACTAGTGGAACACTACTAGAATTACCATACGCTAATCATTACTGGGTTACTAGGTGTTACACGCATTCTCAAAGTGGTCCTACTTATGTAATTTAATGATTTGCTTAATTGATCAAAATGAATTGTTGTGCTAATAACAAAAATGTAAAGCGTATAAAATAAAATAAAATAAATGCATAAGAAAATAAAATATAAGAAATGCCTAAGAAAACAAATCTCAAGTGCTACAAGGATGAATCAAAGAGCTTGCCTTTATTGCCATACATAAGGTGTGCTTAGGTACACAATGCTCGAATAAAGATCCATCCACACTTAGACCTTCTGCTACAGGCACTTGGAAAATACTCTAACCTTCAAAAAGACTGCAAGAGTTTTGTTACTTGACTCCTAAAAGAATCCTTTCAATTGTGCACCTAAGCACTATATTTATAGGCTCGAGAGCAACTACTTTAATAATTAGAGTAACCACTCTAATAAGTAGAATAAACTGCTAGAGTAACTACTCTAATAATTGAAATAAATTGCTATCGTAACTGCTCTAATAATTAGAATAAACTAGTAGAGTAACTACTCTAATAATTAGAATAAACCACTAGAGTAACTGCTCTCATCATACCCCCATGACTGAATGAAAACTCGTCCTTGAGTTCTTTACAAAATATTGGGAAGGTATGGGATTATTAACTAATTGACAACTGACAGTGGAATGGGATGATAGACTTAACATGCCCAGTGATGGATCAATAAGCATATTACAACATTAGTATTCATGACCATTGTGGTGAACACTCGTACATAAATGACATCCAAGACTGTATTTGGTAGCTTGTAGAGAAAGAGAGAGAAAGAAAATGAAGTGTGTTGCTGCCAATGCTAAGATTTCACCTTCCATTGTTTATCCATAGCCATGCCACCAGACTTGCTCCTTTCATAAATGCTCCAGTTCTAGTCCATCCTAAGTACTTTCTCCAAGCCTAATTCATTATTTGTATGATCACCATCTGCACACACAACACAGTCACAAATGAGCAAGGATAGATAATCCACAATGCAGTTGATACCTTGCCTCGATATGAAGCACATTGGCTGAGTTGTGGTTATGGTAGAAAATAGTTTGGAGATTTATCACTGGCAACTACCTAAGGTGTAGGGGTAAGGAAATTAGTAAAATGGCAAAAATTAAAAAAATTTTGCCAGGGCCCCCACGACTAAGAGTGAACCTTTGGTAACTAGAAGGTGGAAAAACATGAGGAACAAGAAAGATGAAAAATATCAATGGAAATGCCAATAAAATGGATGTCATGGATGGGGATGAAACAAGAAATGATTAATTGTAGGAAATGTTTAAGGGAAAGAAGTTAACAATTGCACCAAAAAGAAATGCTAGTGGGTCCTTCCCAAAGTAGGATCATGCCCTTTATGCCCTGAAAAACCCACAAACCAAAGAGTGCATAGGCTCTAGGAATGTCATTTGGAAGAAAGAGTTGAAAACATACCCACAAGAATTCACCAAAGAAAAATAATGCATCAACCCAGAAACAGACTAATGATAGAACCAGTAATGAGGTGGAACAATGAGGAGAAATATGGAGAGGAGAGAATGGAATGAAATCCCGAGACCAAGGTTATGTAAAGTCCCTTGTGTATTTCATGGTTAAGATAACTGAGTAGAACTCATCCCAAATCCAAACTCAAACCAACCACATTTAGTGACCTCACATCAATACACTTGACCAATCCATCCACTTGAAGCAACAAGAATGCTTCCACAAAGAGTCACCACCATTCCAAGGAGAGCGAGATGGAGAAGAAGGAAGTGAGAAAGGGCCTTAGTTAGAGGGAACCTTCAGGCATGGGTAACATGTCTTTCCAGTTCCATAACCAATGCCTGTAGCCTATATTGCTTTCTTAGGTCTAAGGAGTATGCTTTAAATTCTCACCTTTTTTTGTTATTTTTTAAATGTTAGAACCACACCATGCAAAGAATTATTTTTATTTACTTAGCTTCCCGATTTTTGAACAATGTCAGAATGGTGGAAAACCCAAGAAAAAGCATCCAAGCACCCTAGAGAATGGCTAGCATGAATGCATTGAATCCCATTAAAGTCACACCCTTTTCATCCTTTGAGTCTTTTCTTGGTTTGAAAAGTACCTAGCCACCAATTCATTAAAAGTTTACTTAGAAAAAGAGGACTATACAATTCCAAGCCAAAGGAGATCATAGAGTTGTATGGATGAGTGGACGATGTGGACTCATTGCCTGTTTTACCAAAAGAACCACATCTTAATATCAACATCATAATTCAAAGGTAAAAACCAAACATTAGCAATCAATATGATATAATTCAACCCACCATCATGAGCACTTATTAGATGATCAATAAAAGTAAATCAAGAAAACAAAGAAACAGTAAAAACATGAACGATGGTGTAAAAAAAAAAAAAGAAAACTTGAAAGAATGTGTAAAAAAAAAATTCAAAAAGAACTAAGGGCCTAGAATGGTTAGCATAGGTAGCCATCTCCCTCATGACTAAGTTGGAAGGAGAAGATCTGAAATAGTGAGTAGGGTTGTCCATCAAGAGAGGTAGCATGTGTACTCGCTGTCCTAAGCTCATGAAAAGGTTTGGTTTATTGCACATTAACCAAAATTTTCTTATCTAGGCTCTCAGGTTTGTATATTATCATGGCCCCTGAAGGAAAAGTTTCATAAATAATATAGGATCCTTCCCATAGTGTTTGAAATTTAGTACGTTGTGGCACATGTGTGGGATTCCAGTAGAGAACCTTATCTCTTGGCTGATATTTAACTTTCCTAATTCTTAGGTCATGACATTGTTTATTGAAGGCCTTGTACAATTCGTTAGATGATAGGGTAGCTAATTAGTTTTCATCTAGCAAGTTAAGGATTACTAACCATTGTTTTTGTGCTAGATCAAGGTCAAGGTTGAGGTCACATGTTGTGGATAGTGTATGGAGCTCAGTTTGAATGGGAAGCATTAGTATTTACCATACACTAACTCATAGGGAGAGTAGCTTGTAGGGAGTTTCCATGTGAAGCAGTATGCCTAAAGAGCATCGTTCAGTTTAGTGCTCCAGTATTGCCTAAACTTCCTAATGGTTCTTGTCAATATCTTTGTAATCTCCTTGTTAATGACTTCTACTTGACCATTCACTTGGGGGTGGTATGGTGTAGTTAATTTGTGCTCAACCCCTAAGTGTTGCATTAATTTTTGAAAAGTTGCACCTATGAAGTGTGTACCATTGTCTGAAATAAGTGCATGCAGCACACCAAACTTGTTTATGATTTGTTTTTGAACAAATCATGTAGCTATAGATGATGTACTATCTTTAACAGTAGCTTCTTCAACTCATTTTGTTAGGTAATCAATGGAAACAATAATATAAGCTTTTCCATTGGAAATTGGTGTAATTGGCTCCATAAAATCAATTCCCCAAATGTCGAAGGGTTCTAATGGTTGAATCCATTGTTGCGAACCCTCCATTCTAGTAGTCATTCCCCCATCATGTTGACAGTGCTCATAAGATTAGATGAAAAGAAGGACATCCCAAAATAATGTAGGCCAATAATATCCTGCAAGAAGGATCTTGATGGCCATTCATTTCCCAGCGTAATGACCCCCACAAGGACCCTCATGAGCATCTTGGAGAACTTGCAGCTGATCTATATCGAGAACAGACCATCAAACCAAGCCATCGGGACACACTTTGTAAATTTGCCCATTGATCTCTATAAAGAACTTGGCTCAGTGAAGAAACTGTTGTTTCTTCTTATGTTTTAACTCTTGTAGTGTTTGTTGGGTGAGAAGATAGGTAAGAATGCTATTGTACCAGTTTGTCTCCATGGGTGATTGATTATTCACTACACCAACAAAAGAGGAATTCATTAGGGAAATAATTAGAAATTGGATACTCATCCTCTTTGTTGTCCCATCGCAACTGAGATAAATGATTAGCAACTACATTCTTGGTGCCCTTGCGATCGACCATCGTTAAATCAAACTCTTGTAAGATTACAAGCCATCGTATGATACGAGGGCTTACCATTGGCTTATTCATTAGGAACCAGATTGCACTATGATCTGTATGTATATATACTTTATATCCCAATACATAGTGTCTAAAATTTTCTAGTGCAAACACTATAGCCATTAATTCTTTCTTTGTGGTAGTGTAGTTAAGTTGTGCACCAACGATACTTCTACTTGCATAGTGGATGTAATAAGGATACTTCTGGTCATATAACTATGTAAGTATTGCTCCTAAAGCATAGTTGGACGTGTCAGTCATGATATGAAATGGTTTGAACCAGTTAGGAGCTTGTAGAATGGGTGTTTCTACTAGCTTCTGTTTTAGAGTTTGGAAAGCTAATTCAGATTCCCTGGTCCATTCGAAAGGTATGTCCTTTTTCATTAATTCCACCAATGGTTTGGCAACCTTTGAAAATTTCTCATTAAATCTCTTATAGTAGCTAGTATGTCCAAGGAATGACTGAATATCTTTGACAATTTCTGGTTGATGAGTAATTCCTTGGATAATTTTGATTTTCTCAGGGTCTACCTCTATCCCTGTGTGTGAGATTTTGTGCCCCAGTACTACGCCTTCTTGGACCATCAAATGAATTTTCTGCTAGTTGAGCCTCAAATTGGTTTCTATACATTTTTTTAACACTTGCTTTAACCGGTCCAAGGCTTGATCAAATTTTTCTCCATAAGTGGAGAAGTTGTCCATAAAGACCTCCACGCCATTTCTTATCTACTATTGGAATATGCTTAGAACTAGTTGTTGAAATGTTGCAAGGGCATTGCACAAGCCAAAAGGCATCTATTTTTATGCGAACGTTCCCTAAGGATAGGTGAATGTAGTCTTGGCTTGGTCTTTTGGGGCTATTTGTATTTGGTTATATATGCTATATCTATCTAGAAAACTGTAATAGCGATGCCCTATGATGGTGTCTAAGACTTGGTCGACAAATGGCAATGGAAAGTGATCTTTGAATGTTGCCATATTTAGTAGTCTAAAATCTATGCACACCCTCCATTTGCCTCCCTTTTTAGGCACAATAACTAAGGGGCTAACCAATTCACTATTAGCAATGGGGTATATGAACCTAGCCTTGAGAAGCTATTCGATTTCTTCCTTAACTACTTGCTTCAGCTTAGGGTTCAATCACCTCTATGCTTATCTTTGAGGCTTCATGGATGGGTCAGTGTAAATTCTATGTTGGCATATCCTAGGATCTATTCTAGTTAATTTGGGATATGACCAAGTGAAGGCTTTTGATCATTTATTTATTACTTTTACTAGTTCTTCTTTCTATTGAGGAGCAAGCTTAGTGTTGATAATTATTGGTTTTCCATTTTTAAGGAACGTGTATTCCATACCAATGGGCAATGGTTTTAGCTCAAGGGGCTCCTACTTAAATTTCTAAGGGATTTCCAACTTTCCCAAATTGATATTTTCAAGGTCAAGACTTGGAAACTGGCAGTGGACTTGCTCTAATGCATCTATGCTATAGATCTAAACACAAGTCAAACCCTCAGTTGGCTCCATGCATATGAGTGAATTACTTTCTTGATCAGCTATCAGCCACTGGGTGTCTTCCTATCATGTGGCTACTGCGTACATGCATCTTTGTATGTTAATCACTTATGCACACTAATTGTATGCAGGAAATGATAAAATTTGCACAAACCATGACCTCTGCATGAAATTACACCCTATGTCACTGTATGCGATGCATGGAACTTTCTTTTTCTCGATCATTTTGAATGTATTTTCCTTTAATATTTCCAAGGAAAGATTGTGGATTCCTAGGTGTGCATTTATGGTGCTTAGCCATGCTCTTCCCATTATGATTGGGAAGTCCCCCTTACTATTGTTTACTTGAATCACTAGGAAGTTAGTTGGGTATGACCACCCACAAATAGTCGTAACAATGTCTCCCACTGGTTCCAATGGGATAGTGATGGACTAGTCAGCCAACTTTAGATAGATGTTGCTCTTTTTTAATGGAGGTAGGTTCTAGGCCTTGTACATTTCTTGAGAAATCAAGTTGACATTGGAACCTAAATCCAAAAGAGCCTTGCATGGTGCATTTCTAGCAATTTGTAAGTATATCAAAGGACTCCTAGGATTAGAGAATTTCTTGGGAAGGTGGCTAGATTTGATCTAATTAGTGACGGGATGTGTTAGCATGACTGTATGTGTTGAGTGCAATGATTGGGTTGAAGGGAGATCCGAAGTTTTGATTGATATTGAGGCTTCTAAGGAATTAGCCACTTGTAATTGCAAGGGCTTGGTTGGACTATTGGTTCTAAAGAAAGTTCTTTTCTTCATGTGGTTGTTGGAACCAATAGTAGGTTGACAGTTAACAGCCCTCGTGGCATTACGTTGTTGCGGCTGGGTAGGGATTTCACATTGCATTGTGGGAGTAGGTGGTAGTGGAGCTATTGGTGGAAGAGATGTAGTCAGATGAGAAGGATGATATGCTTGTTGAATATCACCTCTAGAAGAAGGAGTCCCATAATACTCATGGGCTTGATAGTGAGGTTGAGGAGTGACATGACCAGTAGAGTCAAGTGGGGAGATTGGTTGCTACACGTAATATCCATATGGGTTAGGTTGCTGGTAAGGATACTGTTGCCTTGGTGGTGGCATTCCCCATGATTGTGGGTGCGGCCACTATTGATATTTCTCAATTGGTTGTGGTGAAGTTCCACTTGGATAATATGTTAAGGGTTGATGAAACTGTCTTGGGTTACCTTGGGGGTAAGGTAACCTTCGGGGTGCTTGCTGTTTGTTCAATTATGGGTTGAGTGCATACACCGCAGACTCTTGCAGATGTGAGATTATAGGGTAACATCCCTTAGGATGGTCATATTGACATATTTTACATCCACTATCATTGTCTGTTTCTGACTCCAAAACCTCTTCAATGATGGTAACTTTGCCCTTACCCTTACTATGTGTATGTTCAACTTCTCTTGTGTTTCTTTTTTCATGATCACTACCTTGCTCTCTAGACTCCTCTACTATTTTAAGAATAGATTGAAATCTATTGTCTAGGGAATCCCACATTTTGTCTACCTTTGTTGATACTTCTGATGTCAACTTTTGGATAGACAAAGTTTTCCTATTCACCATCTCTTCGAGTGGTGACTCTTCTTCATCCTTACAAAATCTTACTCCCCTATTCTATAGGGAAGGATCTCGGTTATACTTTTCTACATTTTCTCTCTTCTATAGCTCACCTTCTTCCTTAGAAACTTGCTCCAATAGTCTTTAAATTTAATGGGACCTAAGCTCAAATAGTCTTCCTTGGGCATAAGTCCCAAGGGTTCTTCTCATTTCATGCCTAAGTCCATCCACGAGATGGTGTAGTTGATCCCTTTGCGAATAACCATGGCTAGGAAAACAATGTAACAGTGCATAGTATCGGCCCATGGTAGCATCCAAGGGTTCATGTCCTCCTTGTTTCCAGCCTTGGATTTGCTTTCGCAAGTTAGACACTTGGGAGTATGTTTGGTACTTATCATTAAATAGTTCTAACATAGTACTCCACTTATGAATGGATCTCAGTTGTAAACCGGTACCAGCTTTCCACTTCTTTAACTAATTTCTGTGGGAATAACTTAAGTTTTTGCCATTCGTTCTCTATGTTCTGTAAGACACATGCATCATGAAATGCTTGTAAATGATTCTAAGGATCAACGTTGTATCCCCCTTCAAATTGTGGGATGTTTTTCATATCTAATCTCTTGATCCTATTATCTTTCTAGTGCCTTGTTGAAATTCTAATAGCCTCAATTATGTCTAACATAATTTGAGTAGTGAGTAGGGGCTCATTGTGATTGTCTTGTCCATGGCATCTATGATGCCTACGTTGTTCCCTACTCTCCCTTCTTCTATGTTGTGACTCTCTAGAGTGCCCTCATCCCCTTTCCTGGCTGTTTCGTCTATGACTTCCACTTTGCCTACCTTTATACCCATGGTCTTTTTCCTTATGAATGCATATAGATACTAAAGGAGAGGATGAAGGAGATGATAAAGGTGAAGAAGAAGAAGAACCATCACCATGACGATGTTTGCTACCTTCTCTTTGGTAGTCATGACCCTGATCACGATTGTGATTAGAATGTTCATCTTTATCATAAGTTCATGTCCCTTTTTTAAACCCTTTTTGCCCATGGGTATTAGAACTTGGGTTATGAATAGTGGAATGAAGGTTTTGATACACAACCCCTTGGCCAAAGTCCAGGAAAGGAACATCATTGTGTGGGTGACTACTTGTGGTAGGTTCACCACCCTCACTTTCACTTAAGACATGTGGGACATCTTGGGATCACTTACCCTTCAAAGACTTATGATGTCTCTCCTATTGCAAGTCCCTTTGATGTTGTGCCTTCGTGGGATGGTATTCTCTCGAGTCATGGTCTTGCACAACATATTCTGCATGCAAGTGCGGCATGCCAATTCATGTAAGAGCATGAAGAAGCATGCTGGGGACTGAGTGATTGGGAGGTAACACTATGTTACCTTCTACGTCTCGCCAACGTAGTTGTTCATCTTGATGGAGAATAAAGGTAAAGTTTGGTATATACTCATTAGGATGAATATATACCACTTGAACTTATTGAGGGACTTGCGGATCAACATCATATGTATTATGCCACCGATTGTTTCTTGTTTCAGACCTAGGCGGTGAGGTACTTTCATACAAAGTAGAAGACATACTTATCTGTTCAGTGTGCAATGTATTCTTGTTTATTATTTTCTTAGTCAAACCTAAGGATTTGTTCCAATGATGTGAATGACTTCCTAAGTTCTAATTAGTGCGCACAAACAACTAAGTCCTCCACAATGGCACCAATGATGAGCGGCAACGTATCCCTATGCTCAACCATACAGATAGAAGTGTTTCACACACGATCTGATCAAATTCCAAGGACTAAGTGCTTATGCGCCCTTGTGGAACAAGGGTGGGTTGGTTGATCATTGTCTTCCCAAGCTTACATGTGTCATGATTGTATGATTAAGTAAGCTTGAGGCATATGATTTTTGTATCTTTTATGTTTTTATGTCCTGTGCTAATAAGGGAGAAGAGAGATAACTAAGTTACTAATTTATCTTAACTAATCATTAACTAAGTTCTAACTAATCCTGACACAAGCATCCATTCCCACTTACTGTACACATCTTGAACTAGTGCAACACTGCTGGGATTAGCAAATGCTAATCGTTACTAAGTTACCAAGCATAACATGTATGCTTGAAGTGGTCATGCTTGTACAATTTAATGATTTGCTTAACTGATCAAAATGAATTGCTGTGCTAATAATAGAAATGTAAAGTGCATAAAATAAAATAAAATAAAATAAATGCATAAGAAAATAAAATAAAAGAAATTTGTAAGAAAACAAATCTCAAGTGTTGCAAGGATGAATCAAAGAGCTTGTTTTTATTGCCATACAAAAGGTGTGCTCAGGTACACAATGCTCGAATAAAGATCCATCTATACTTAGACCTCCTGATGTAGACACCTAGAAAATACTGTAACCTTCAAACAAAATGTAAGAGTTTCGCTACTTGATTGATGAAAGACTTCTTTCAATTGTGTGCCTGAACACTGTATTTATAGGCTTGGGAGAAACTACTCTAATAATTAGAGTAACCACACTAATAATTAGAATAAATCACTAGAGTAACTACTCTAATAATAGAATAAACTGCTAGAGTAATTGCTTTAATAATTAGAATAAACTACTAGAGTGATTGCTCTAATAATTAGAATAAACCGCTAGAGTAACCACTCTCATCAATGTTTGTAGACCTTTTAAATCTATTGAATAATAGAAATATAATTCATTCCAATAATTTTTTGCCCAACAATGATTTAATTGTTAATAGTTGTGCTATAATATATTTCTATGTTCTTAGAGAGGATCATCATCATAACCAGATACTAGGAGGAGATTGGGCAAAGTGTAGGAGGCACAAGAGAGAGCACAAACATAAAGAAGATATCAGGTATGCTCTCAGGCTATTGCACGGAATGTTTCTAGAGAGGAAGAGGCATATCTATGTGCATAAGAGACATAAGCATGAGAGGAGTAGCAATGAAGGGAGGTGAAACTCAAATTAGCTCTCTTGTAGAGTCTAAGGAACTTCTAGTCCTTGATGCAACTTGTTTGGCTAAAGATGCTTAACAAGCTTGTTGAATAGTATCTTGAATTCATCATCACCAAAGGTCTTGATTATTATGAGGAGGAGGCCCATCAGTTTTATGTGGCACATCATCGAGGATCACTTGTTTCAAAGGTGGTTGAGATTGATGACTTTGTGTATACACTCACGGAGCAGATCTTGGGGTAGGTACTTAACATGTCTATTGGTGCACATAGGGAGTATTTTGTAACTACTACTTCTAAGAAAAAAACATAGCTATTGAGTAAGGTACCTAAGGTAGAGACTAATGAGACAGGATGATCTTATAGGAACTTCAACTGACAAAAAAGAGTTCTTATTAGGGCAATTCACATGAACCTACTGGTTGTCCTTTGCCTTAATGATATTGCTATACTTAGAGGGGGAATGTTTGTTGAACTATCCCCACATTATAATGAGGAGAATGGAGATCATTAGTAGAGATGTTGCTATAGTGCCTTTCCCATCAGCCATGTTTGCTCTTTTTAGGCATTGGTAAACCCTTGAACCTAAGGGGGATGATAGAGAAGTGCAAGTTTTTGGTGAGGATTAGTTACCATATTTGGGGTGTGAATTCTATACCTAATGTATCTCTAGGACATGACTTAATGATTTCATTTAGCTTCCAGATCCACGTGTCCTAGAAAATGGTGGAAAGGTTGATTGGGATTAGCTTTATGGGAACAATGAGGAGATGCAGGTTGCTCCTATTAATCCTAACCATTAGCAATAATAGTTTGGAGATGGTGCAATGCTTTTTTCCTACTTAGAGATAATGGAGGACAAGTTGATTGCCTACATGGATGCCATGGAGTTGAAGATCCATCACTCTTTTGGACAGGTGGATAGGAGGCTTACCCCCTTATCTAAATATTCAATCATTAGGTAAATAGTCATCTAAACATTTCTAGTCATTAGACGGATCCTTTGGTTCAGGGATTATGGAGGAAATTCTTGCCCAGTCACCAAGTTTGGATCACCACTTTGGTCCATGATTTAGAGGTAGGACCATTAAGAATAGTTGGGATGGAGGACCAACCAGTCACCAAGGTTGATGATACTATCATAGAGATAGATTTCATGTAGACTAATGCTTCGAACGAAGCTCAAGACAATAATGTAGTAAGATCTAGCTAGACCATTGTGTCTAGGTATATGTATTTAGTCATAGCTTCCTCTAACATTTCTTTTTGATGATATTTATGTATTTACATTATCTCTTACTGGCACTTTTTTATAATCAATACCATGATCTGATGCATGATTTTTGTGTTAAATGTTATTGATTGATGAATGACGAGGTACCCCTACATCCAACCATACGAATCACAAGCATTCACACATAATCTGGTCGAATTCTGTGGATGGAACTAGTTGTGCATCTAAATTGTTATGCTTTGATCGTAATTTGCTATCTTAAGACTTGGACTAGTGGTAACTTTGTCACATATGGTTTAGTCCAAAGTGAGGCATATGATGTTGTCTAATCCTATGCTGCTCCTAATGACAATAACAAGATAAATTAGTTAAGCTACTGAACAATGGAAAGTAAAATCTAAACTAGCTTATGTGTGATGAGTATTTGTTCTTAAATGCCCACACACACCTTGGACTTCATGAGACTACCTCTAGGATTACCAAGTATACATCACTAGGCTCATCAAATGATACACTGCTCGGTTACCAAGTACTTACACTTAAGAGCTTATGATTAAGTCGTACTCATTCTACTTAATAATAGGAATAGTAAATACCAATAAATGAAAATATCAACGATGAAAAATAATAAATAATTAAAAAAATTGGAAGCAATAATAATCTAAGTGGATGCTACAATGATGGAAGTAATTGTGATCTTTATTTCCAGTCATGTAACATGTCCAAGTACATCACACTCACAAACATCACACGATGACATGCACTGAGAATAACAAAATTGAAAATTAACAATTTATGAAAAGGCTAACTAAAATACGAAACTAAGCTATGTTCCAACTATGCACCCAAGTGTTGTATTTATATGCTAGCACAGAGGAGATAATATCAGGCATCCAACATCATTTTTTGGAACTTGATACCATGTATCCGATATTAGAGCCTCGATATTGGATATCCGATATTGGGGCTAACTAATCATGACTCATCATACCTCCATGACTAAATGAAAACTCATCCTCGAGTTAAAAAAATGAGGAACAAGTTGTTTACAAAATGTTGGGAAGGTATGAAATTATTGATTGACTTAAACAATCAAATAAATAAATGGACTCTTACATGCCACAATGGTGTTTTACAAAAAATTTGGACATAATATTACAAGACACAAACTCAGGGAAGCCCATGTAGTTCCTAGAGGTGGTGGCTTTTTTATTGGTTGCTTCTCTTTGTTGCCAAGCTTCTGAAATTTGTAATGGTTAAGGAATGCTTGCGACTTTTCTTCTTCTGTCTATGAATCCTGTATTGTCTAGGTTACTAAATTGATGTGTGTTGGCATTGGTACATCCCAAGGACATGGTAGTTGTAAAAAAATTTTGTTGGCCTTCATGTACTAGGCGGCAAATTGCTGTCGCTCATCTTCGAATGCCCTGGCTTTATCTTTAAATTCATGATAATTTGTGAGTCTCTTGGTCAGGTCTAAAGCAACATCCTTTTGTCCATGGTAGAGGGCTTTAACCACCTAAAGTTCTGAGTTTGCAATGTAAAGTCTTTACAAAGTGGCTTTTCTACTACAAACTCTTTCTCGTATAATGCATAGGTGGTTACTACTTGTTTCTCCACCTTGCTTCTAGGCTGACCTATTGTTAACATGACAAGGTTAGCATATTCAAGGTTAGCTAATGCCATGTATTCCTTCAAATCCTCGATCTACAGGTCTTTATTCTTCACTTCCATCTGATGGACTAGTGTGTAACTATCTAGGATTGGCTACCAATTAGGATTTTATGCTAACATGGATCTAATATGGGCCTTGGCTATTTGGATTTCTTTTTTGTTTATCTGCTTGTACATGCCTACCTAGTGCTGAAAGTGTTCTTTCTACTTTTTATGTTTCTTGGCCTCATTTTGTCACACACTTATTTCAATTATAGACTTTTGTTGAATGACATGGACTTTCTCCATTAAGAGGGTTTTGTTTTCCTTGGCCAATCTACTGATATCTTGGTTGATCCTCATCAGTTGTTCTCTTAACTGATGGACACTTTCTTTTAGAAAATTCTTTTATGTTTCAACAATGGTCAACCATGAGTTCTCTACAGTGAGTTATTTATTCTCTTCTCTTGTGAAGGCATAGGATTGTGCATAGCAATAGAAGCTCTCCCAAAGACCTTCTCCTTTTCGTACTCAGTAGCTTTATTTTCCTTGATCAACTTGTTTAACTTCTTTGTTATGAATGAATCTAGCTTGTTAGGCATAATAAATTGGATAGGATCTCATCTCTTAACTCGTAGGGCAATCAACTCTTGTTGTAAATGTTGCACTTCTACTTTCGCATGTTTCACTTTGATCTCAACCATGACCAACTTTCCCTTGGTGGCTATGAGGTCTAACTATGCTGCAGTGACATCACTAGGGATGTCAAATAAGGTGGTCATCACTTGCCCTGTTTGCAATAGTCAATGTGCTAACAAGCATTTGCACATCTATGGTTCTCATCAAATCAATTGAAGGCACAACAAACACATTGAAAGACTTTTTAATATGATTTATTATCACCTTTGCTATGCCTAATGCATCTTGATGATGCATGACCACTACTGTGGCACCTTCACCTATTTCAAGCATCACTTGGAAGGATGTGGCATTACTAGAGATTTGATGTGACCACTGGGATTCTCCTCCTGATTGTAGTGTGATTTGTCCCCTTGTTGGATCTACCAAAATAGTGGATTGCATAACATCGTCAGTGACTCTAAAGAGGATGCATTCTTCTCTACTTTTCCAACTAAGTGTTTTAGTAATTTTCTGTGAATGGCTCATTGCCAGCTTGTAATCTTGTGGTGGCAAAGGTGGAACTTGTGGCTCATGACACTATTTAGGATCTTGTTTAGCTTCTTTCTCAGGTTTTTCTTCTTCACCAAGGTCTTTATTTAGTGCTACTAGTTTAAGTAATTTAGTGAAGGAGGTGTTCTAAGCCTTCTTGGGGATGTCATTTGTATACTTCAATATTCTAGTGTGCTTGCAAAACTTTTGGCTTAGGCAAGGGAATGGAAGTGTTGGATTCCTTGCCTTCTTCTCTTCAAACCACCTCTAAAGTTTTGTGTAGTATAACTAGGAAAGATTGACCATTTATTTACCCATTAGTATGGCACTTCCCTTGGATGCATACATGGAGATCCTATTGAGCCCTTTTATGGGGAAGAGGTGATATGTCCCTATCTTGAAATAGGTCCTCTCCTCCAGAGGTAATTCATGATATGCTTTGTCATCCTTACCATGTGCTCACTTCAGCCACAACTTTCTAGTGTTAGGGTTAGATCTTGTAGATAGATGGGCTAACTTAGCTCCCTCATTTGGTAGATTAAGAACTTCTATGATTGCTTTGACCAAGAATGAAACGTTGACTCCACAAATGTTTATAGTGATACCTTCATCTTTGTTGTGCTAGAATTAATATGTTTCTCCAAGATACCACTTAATACTATATGAAAGAATCGACCATAAGGATGACACATGGAGCTACGTTCGAATCACCTCTAGAGAAAATTCCATGAATGGGTCGAAGTTCATATCCATGATGATTGTGGTCAACATGGATTTGTCTTGAATTGCTTCAAGGCACTCTACTGACAATGTGAGACGTTGTCCCTATGTAGGAGCTTGAGGTTCTGCGGCCTCTCCTTGGACCAAGTGCCTAGTGACAAGAGCCTCTTGATGAATGTTGAATGATTGGGCTTCTTGTTCTTCATGCTTTGCATGATCGCCTTGCTGGCCCTTACCACCCCTTGGATGTTTGGGTGCTCCCTATGAAGGTCCTCCTTATGTTCCTCTTTTTGGGGCCATCTATAATCAATCAAAGGTCAGATGTTACTAATGTGTTGTTATGTATTGTTAATAGGTTTATACCTTAATCATGGCATTAGTTTCATTACGTTCTTTAATTTGTATGATTGCAGAGTTAGAAAAAATTTTAGAAAAATGCCCAAAAAGTATCTATCTTTTTTTATGACCTTTAGCAATTGGTTCCTTTTTCCTTATTTGTGTCTTATTATGATGATTATGGTTCCTTGGGTAGAAAAAATAAGGTTTCTAGCACTACCATGATTGATGTTTCACTATAACACTTATGGTTTCTAACATTCTTACCTTTATAATACCCTTTGGATGATAGGAAATTGTGAAAAATTGGCACAAGTTTCTCATGCAAGTACCCCTCCATGACTAACTTGAACACACCAGGGTCAAATAAGTTCAAACAGCATGAGAATTGGAGTAGTAGAGAGAAAAATATTGCAAGTAGAAATTGGTTAAGTAAAGCTCTGAGTTGCAAGAGAAAATTTGAAAAACTTCCCTAGATGCAAATGAATAGAATGTATATTTGGACAGCATGGGGATCATATATATAGGTTTTTCTCAACCCAATATCGGGTATCTAACGTTGAGGCCAACCCGATATCGGATAGTTGATATCGGGATCCAAGAATATGCATGAAATGGGGCAACTAAGCATGGAAAGCAAAGCTTTATGATTGGTTGGAAGGTTTAAGGTCAGGTCCATATTTTTTGGGTAAGTAGAAAATCAAATTGAAGCATCGAACATGATTGAAGATGAAGTCATCGATGTTAAAAGCTTTAGAAGATACAAGAAAAAGGATGTTAAATTGATGTTGTGGAATAGATCAAGTACATGATAAAAGAAATGATGAAATTTAACAATTAATCACTTGGAAGGCGAAGAATGATGTGGTTGTGTCAAACAAGTACAAGTCACAAAAGTTACACAAATGGGTTCTCCCCAAAGCTGGCTCTAGCCAATGATGCCTTGTGTAACCACACCTAAAAATGTTCATAGGCACTGAAGGGGTTGAATGCAATGCATACCTGTGAAACAAAACACACATGTGAAAACCACTAGTTGGAGATAATAACTTTATGCTACACAAAACCACAAGTTAGAATCATATAGATAACAAGATAAGATGGATGATAGAAAGGATTGTAGAAATTGGGATGTGAGGTCTCTTACGCAAGGCATAATGAACCCTTGCGTATTCTTAATTATTAAGTAATCATTAGCCCTTCTTTCCAAGACTCAAACCACGTTCAAACCACATGTTAGTAACATTGCATCATTTCATCCCTGTGGTTGACAACCATAAGATAATCATAGTTACAAAAAGTAACATCACTTCGCATTTTGTCCAAGGTAGGGGCTTATTTATGGCATACATGTTTTTTTTATGGGTTTTGAGAAGTCACCAATCTTCAAGCATGGGTACATGTCTTTCCAATGGGATCTTTAGAAATTTATTTAGTCCCTTTTTAGGTTACTCTTACTCCCATTTTTCGTTAGATCTATAAGGATATAATTACAATCAAAGTAACAGGATAGAACATATAGGGTAGCCAAAGAGAATCCACAAATCCCCTTGATGTCACACCCTTTACATTCCCCTTGGTTATCCTCTATTCTACCCAAACATAATGATTAGAGATTTATTTTTAGGTTGCATGATGAAAAAGAATATCATTATGATAGAGCAAGAACCTATTATTGATGGAGTGAGTGGATGGATAATGTGGTCTCACTATCCAAATAATTAGTTCCTTATGACTTGACAACATAGAGAAAACCTCATCTCAATGGGCTACATGATTGTTTATTCACAAGCAAGATTACATAACAAAGAAAATGAAAACAAAAAATTGAAAAGGTTGGAAGGAATAGGAAAAATTATGTCAAGAAATAATAAATTAACAAAAAATGTTAAAACAAAAAGATGGAAAACACTTATGAATCCTGAAGATTAGAATGGAGGGTGACCCCCACGACTAAACATTTGGCCATGAAAAGGATTAATACATAGATAAATAGGATCTATGATGTATAAAACATTGGTAACCGTTCATTCCCAAGCCATTGGGTGTCTTTATATGCTGCGGAGGTTGGGTGAACAAATTTTTGGTCACACACTTAATTGTTAAATGTATGGTGGGTCAGGGTTATGAGGTGTGTTAACATTACAGATGTCTACCCCATGAGTACACCCTTGATCATGATATGGTATGCATGAATTCATTTGTCTCCCCACGCTTGTAGATTCATTGCTTGGGTTTGGAATTTGAGTAACAATGGATGGTGGCCCTTGTGTAGGATTATAGGACATTGGTTGTATGAAGGAAGGTGTTGCACTAGATTGGCCTTGTGTTGGTTCAGATGATGTAGTAGGTCCATTAGTGCTTTGCTCCCACCTTCGACCTTTCCTATAGAAGGAACATTTTCAAGTTTACGATGGGAACCTATTAGTATTAGCATTTTTATGCATGTTCATAGCACAATTGACATTTTTTTGTTGATAGTATGGTGTCAAACCTTCCTATGTTGCTGGTGGTGGCATGTGATGAGGTCGAGTATGAGAATATCAAGGGTAGGATGGATGGTAAGAGGCACAAGGTGGTGATCTCTCAGGAGATGTTAGGGGTTGATGGTACTCAAGAGAGTGATAGTGATGATTTGAAGAAGAGGACATAGAACTAGTTGGAGAGATAGGATGCTAAACATAATATCTATGTAGTTTTAGCTGGTAGAAAGGATAAGGTTGGTTTGGTGGTGGCCTCCCCCATGGCTGTGGTTGATGCCACTATGGTTGATGATAGTGTTGAGGTTGATAATATGTCCTTGTTGGATTGTACAATTGGTTGTGGAATTGTCTATAATTACCCTATGGAAGAGAAAATCTCTTGGGCATTTGATTTTGTACAAACTTTAGATTTAAGGCCCCTACCCAATATTCATGTAGATGCAACAAGACTGGGCAATGGCCCTTTGGATGGTCATAGTAGATGTCACATCCATTATCTTCATCTGTGGTTGATTCTATAGCCTCACTTTCTTCAATAATTTTTCTTATTTTTCAAAAAGTGTTCTTAGCTTTTTCTTGGTTCTGTATCCTTTGTTTATTGTGATCATCTGGTTTGTTTTGCATGATCTTCTCTTTGACTGTCTCAACGAGAGTTGTAATATTTTCATATATCCACTTTGACATCTTGTTAAACTTTGCTTCAAGTTCATCAATAGACTTCTACATCAGCAAGGTTTGTTGTGGAATCATCTTATTGAGAGTTGCCTCCTTCTCCTTACCATAGATATGGACCTCCTTCATTTGAGGAGCTAGGTCCTAATGATTTTTCTCAACATTCTCTCATTTACATAACTCTCCTTCTTCTTTTGCCACATGCTCGATTATCTCTCAGATCTGATGGGTTTATAGCTTGTATAATTGACCTGGGACATACATCCTAAGGGTCTCCCTTGTTTCATTATGAAGCCCATCTATGATGTGAAAAAGTTACTTTTCCTTAGAGAAACCATGGCCTGAGCATCTATTCAGTAGAGAATAATATCTAAGGCCATGTACAAGGGTTCATGTTGTTCTTGCTTTCATCCTTGGATCTATCTCCTTAGGTTGGACACCCTCACATAGGTATAGTATTTCTTGTCAAAGAGTTTTAGCATTGTGGACCACCGCTGAATTGAATTTGGTTTAAACAATCTATACCATACTTCAACTCTATCAATTAGTATTCTAGGAAAGAGCTTACACTTTTGCCACCCACTTTTGATGTTGTACTAGGCACATACATCATGAAAGGCTTGTATATGATTTTGTGGATCCGAATCATAACCTCCTACAAATTTAGGAATATTATTCATGTTAAGCTTGGGTAGGCAACTCTCTTTGTGATGCTTGTAAGATATCTTACTTGCCTCTGTGATCTACATTAGGCTTTTAATGGCTAATAAGGGTTCATCATCATCAGACAGGTTGTGAGGGAAATTCCTATTCAGTTGATGGTGACAATTTTTCCTATGTTCATGTTGATGACCATGAGTGTTCCTGTGGGTTTGATTCTTATCTTTATTTTGACCTTGTAGTGGAGTCTTATCTCCAAACTTATGCTCATCTTTGTCAGAACTAGATGCTGAAGGAGGAGAGGAATATGAGAAACTAGAGGATCGCCATGGCTCCTATAGTATTCTCCAAGGTCCCTTGATTTATCCTTTCTAGATTTCGAGGAGGCCTTACGCCTTGCGGCATCCCATGGTCTAGAACTTATTTCATCTTCTCCAAGGTTATCTGTCTTCAGTGAATGTGGTCCTTGAGTGTCATTAAGATAGTCATGAACAAATGAAACCCTTGCAGAAGGTTGGTCACTCCAACTTTCTTCAACATATATTTCATTAGTTCTCTAGTGAATATTTTCATTACATAGTGCATTATTGCTTCCTTGTGGAAGAGACATTGTTGTTGGTTTATGGTGTGTGTGATTTAATATTTTCTAAAAGATATATGATTAATGCATTACAACAATCATGTATAATATAACTAATCTAGATAACTAGCACCATTCCTAGCAATGACACCAATGATGAGTGATGAGGTACCCCTACATTCAACCATATGAATCACAAGCATTCATGCATGATCCAGTCAAATTCCATGGATGGAACTAGTTATGCATCTAAATCAGTAGCTTTGATTGTAGTTTTTTGTCTTCCCACTTGGACTAGTGGTAACTTTGTGATGTATGGTTTAGTCCAAAGTGAGGCATATGATGCTGTTTAATCCTATGTTGCTCCTAATGACAATAAAGAGATAAATTAATTAAGCTATTGAAAAATGGAAAGTAAAATCTAAACTAGCCTACATGTGATGAGTATCCATTCTTAATCACCTGCACACACCTTGGACTTTGTGAGACTACCTCTGGGATTACCAAGTGTACATCACTGGGCTCACCAAATAACACACTGCTGGGTTACGAAGTACTTACACTTAAGTGCTTGTGATTAAGTCATACTCATTATGCTTAATGATAGGAATAGTAAATAGCAATAAATGGAAATATTAACCAAGGAAAATAATAAATAATTAAACAATTGAGAGCAATAATAATCTAAGTGGATGCTACAATGATGGAAGTAATCATGATCTTTATTTCCAATCATGTAATGTGTCCAAGTACATCACACTCAAATAAGAATGTTGTATAATCACAAACATCACATTGTGGCATGCATTTGGAATAACAAAACTAGAAATTAATAATCTATGAAAAGGCTAACTAAAATCTGAAACTAAGCTATGTCCCAACCGTGCACCCAAGTGTTGTATTTATAGGCTAGCACAGAGATCAGGTATCCGACATTGTTTCTTGGGAGCTGATATCATGTATCTGATATCGGGGCTAACATTATCATGAATAATCATTGATTAATAAGGTATCTTAGCTTCTCTAACTAACAATTTACATGCCTTTGTTATTTTTATACATTAATGTTTCAAAGAACTAGAAGTATTACATTTGATGATAAGATAAGTTCTTTGGTGTAATTAATAAAAATAGTTTAGTTTTAGTGATTAATACATGTGATTTGATAATTTTTTTATCATTTATGGATAAATTTCTTTGACAACTTTAATATAGGAGTAATTTTAATTTTTATCCCAAGTTTTCAAAAAAGGCCAATAGATAGTTTTAAATAAGGCAAGTTTGATTTTTATAGTGTGCATCATGTGAGTTTTTTAGTAGTAGGTGAAGAATGTATATAATATGTTGTGTTTTGGTGGAATCTCCATTGCAGATATGTATTTCTAGATAGGCATTGTGTAGTCTTTTGAAACTTTTCAATGTTTTTTAAGATGTTTTCTCCCCAGTGTTAGACTAGGTGCATCATAGAATTATTGACATGTGTATCACACTTAAAAAAATTTAAACTATGAGTGACATGCGTATTATAGTGAGGTTGTAGGCCTTCTAGCCAAAAAATGCTAGTGCACTATGAGCATAAATGCCCTTGTAGTTGAAATTCGAAAGTAATTTGAAAATACTGCTAGTGACATGTGAATTTCAGTTTAGTCGTAGACTTTTCAAAAGCAATAGTACTAGCATTTGGCGACCATGAATTCACTTGTACTTGATATTCAAAACTATGGTGAAAACAATGCTAGGAACATGTAGATCATATTCATCTTGCAATTTTCAATTTAAGCCATGTGATGCATTACAACACACATGTACTTGTAGTGCAATTGAACAATGCAAAGATGTGCAAACCACATGACCTCGCAGTGCTAGTGACCTATGACCATGAATTTTCTCATAGTGGATATTCAAAACTATAGTGAAAATAGTGATGGGAACGTGTAGATCACATTCATCTTGTAGTTTCAAATTTAATCCATGCGACGCAGTGCAACATGATTGTATTCACAGTGCAAGTGAACAATGCAAAGAAGTTTGAACTGCATGAACTCATAGTTCTAAACTCTTAGACCATGAAATCACTGCCACATGCATATAACTCGCAATGTGAACTTTAGGCTTCTAGATGACCCTCTTCCTTTTGGTAGCATGAAATTACGAGCAATTGTTCCTTACCAAAAGGTTTGTGTGCCTTCTCGTTGGAACTGTAGAAGGGTACTAGTTCCTCTTCCTCATAGTTTTGCTAGATTTGAATAGGATGGTCCTTTGCCTTTAGGTAGCCACAATCTTAGAGTAGTTATTCCCTTTTGAAAGGTCTGAGTACCTTTCGATAGTGATTGTGGAAGGGTGCTAGTGGCATGTACTCATAGTTTACCTAGACCTTGTTGGTGGATGATCCTTTACCTTCTGAAAGCCATAATTTTCAAGTAATTGTTCACTAGTGGAAGGTCTTAATGCCTTCCAGCTACTTTTCTTCCTTTTGAATGACCCTCTTCCTCCTGGTAGTCTCAAATTACAAGCAATTGTTTCCTTTTGGAAGGTTTTGATGCCTTTCGGTTAGGACTATAGGAGGGTGCTAGTTACACTTTCTCATAGTTTTTCTAGAATTTGCAACTAGATGATCCTATGCCTTCCAAAATCCAAAATATTAAAGCAATTATTCCCTTCTAGAAGGTTTAAGTGCCTTTTGGTAGGGACTATAGGAGGGTGCTAGTCACATGTCCTTGTAGTTTACTTAGACCTTACTACTGGATGATCCTTTGCCTTTCAGAAGTCATAATCTCTAAGAAATTATTTACAACCAGAAGGTCTTAATGCCTTTTCATTGATCTTCAACCTTTTGAATGATCCTACTCCTTCTAGTAGCATCAAATTATAGGCAATTGTTCTCTTTTGAAAGGTTTGGGTGCCTTCCATTTAGGACTACAAAAGGGTATTAGTCACACTTCCTTGTAGTTCAACTGGAATTTGCAATCAAATTACCCTTTGCCTTCTGATAGCCATGATCTCAGAGAAATTTTTTCCTTTTAGAAGGTTTGAGTGCCTTCCATTTGCGACTACGAGAGGGTGCTAGTAGCACATCCTCACAGTTTACCTAGACCTTGTTGCTGGATGACCCTGTGCCTTTTAGATGCCATAATCTTCAAGAAATTATTCATTGGTGGAAGATCTTATGCCTTTTGATTGCTCTTCTACCTTTCATATGACCTTCTTCCTTTTGGTAGCATCAAATTACAAGTAATTGTTTCCTTCCAAAAGGTCTAGGTGCCTTCTAGTTGGAATTGCAAGAGGGTGCTAGTCGCACTTCCTCATAGTTTAACTTGAATTTGCAATCAGATGATCCTTTGCCTTCTAGAAATCACAACCTTAGAGTAATTGTTCCCTTTTAAAAGGTCTAAGTACCTTCTGGTAGGGATTGTAAGAAGATGCTAATAGCACATGCTTGTAGTTTACCTAGAACTTGCTACCGGATGATCCTATGCCTTCTGAAAGCCATAAGATCTAAGCAATTATTTGCAACCGAAAGGTCTTAACACCTTTTGGATGATTTTAAACCTTTTGGATGACGCTCTTCTTTTTGGTAGTAACAAATTACAAGAAATTATTCCNCCAAAAGAAAACACTTGCTCTAAGATAATGGCTTTCAAAAGGCAAATGATCATCTGGTTACAAATTCTAGTTGAACTACAAGAAAGTGTAACTAGCACCTTCTCGTAGTTCCCACTAAAAGGCACCCAATCCTTCCAATAGGGAATAATTTCTTGTAATTTGTTACTACCAAAAAGAAGAGCGTCATCCAAAAGGTTTAAAATCATCCAAAAGGTGTTAAGACCTTTCGGTTGCAAATAATTGCTTAGATCTTATGGCTTTCAGAAGGCATAGGATCATCCGGTAGCAANCCCTTCTTGGGATTGTAGAAGGATGCTAGTCACACTTCTTGGTAGTTTGCATACTACTTACAACTGAAAGATCCTTTGCCTTTTGGAAGCCACAATCCTGCAGAAATTGCAACTCGCATATCTTCGTAGACTCTCTCCACAAGCTGTAAGAACATGCATGTCATATGTTTTTTTGAAACTATGACTCACATATCTTCATAGACTCTCTCTGTAAGCTGAGAGAACATGTGTATTGCATGTTGTTTTGAAACAATGTTGACATGTCACAAGCATGATTTTGCAACTGTAGTGTGTGAGCCCATGCAACAAAAATTTCCCTTGCAACCTAAAAACTTGAAAATAGTTTGTAAAGTTATGACTTGTAATCATTTCATAGCTTAAAACAAAGACCTACTTACCATAGTGTGTTAAATTATGACTCACATGTTCTTGCATTCTAAAAACAATGTGTGCTATTGTGATGCACATGTCATTACAGAATCTACCCATGGGTTGTGAGAACATGCATATCACAATTAGTTTCAAAATGGTGATGACATGCGAGATGCATGATTTTGCTTCCCTTGAGTGCATTGTCATGCAGTTTGCATGTTATATAGATGTGTAAGGACAATGCAGCATGCAAGTTAGCACAAATCAATTAAAACTTTTAAAATTGAGATTGAAAATTAATACTTTATATCTTTCACTGCCAGATATTCATTTCGAGCACATTTTTGAAGCTTTTGTTTAATCGTGAGTATCAGACTTCTCTTAACATATGAGCCAGAATGAAGGATGAGTTATGAGAGACCAAAAATGTTGTAATAATTAATAATGAAATATATATAGATTATCAAATAGCCCACCTAGATAGAAAAAATTACAGATAATTTATTTACAGATATTTTTAGAAAAATAAAAAAGATATTTATTAGAACCAAAACGTAACATAGATTCATTTACAAAATCATGAAAGAGATGCATTACAACACAATAACATTACAAAAATGGAATGCAACATGGACAATGACTATAATCAAATTTAATTATATCACATAATACAATTGGACCATGTTCATTGTAGTTCTCATTTAGCATATGCTACAAGCACATTTCTCCAAACTTGATGAACTCCAATAGAAGTTAGGATTTCCCATATCATGATCTTCTGATACACTAAAACATAATTGGCAATGAGATTTAACTCTTTACAAAGTACCAAGTTATGCATATAGATTATTGTATACATTCCCAAATCATATTCATTCTTTTGTTTTAGAAGACCTTCAACTATAATTACTTTTCATTTTAGCTACTTTTTCCCTCTTTTCCTTAATTTCCATGACACCATAAAAACAAACAGACTCACCATCAAATAAACAATTAGTAAAACTTAACATTAATCTTCTAGCTATTGCAAGATGTGAAGAAGACATTGAATCATACACCAAAAGTTTATATATTAGTATGTCAACAACAATAAGAATCCAATGCCCACCAGTGTTCAAAGGAAGACATAAGAATGTATGTCTAGATTGTAAGAACTCATCCCAACATGTTTTATCTTTAAGCTCTTAAACAATATCTATTTTTACAAAAAAAATCATCAAATTCTTCTTTAATCAACGTACCACTTTCAATAATTACGATATGTATTTTAGTACATTTTTTATCTATGTCTTGATTGGTTCTTTTGAGACATGTGCATATTACTATTGAAAAACTTCACATGACATTGAAACATAGTGTTGAATATGAAATATTTTGTATTCTAAAATTCATAAGAGTCATAGAGAGACTTCTAAAGTTCCTTTAAGTGTGTGATGTAGATATCTACGATGTCATTTTCTAGTCATTTTTTCCACCCTTTTTTATATAAACTCCTAGAAGAGAATCTTGTGGCAACATATGGAACAAATGATGTCCTCACAAGCTCTTTATTTTCATGCATACTAGAAACAAATAGCTGCATCACTCTATCAATTGTTGCAAAATCATCAATTGGTGTTTTCAAATCAACATTGGCATTAATTACAAAATAAAAAAATTAGATAATAAATTCAGATTGCATTCTACTAGTATAGTTTCATACATATAATAAGACAATTGGGTGAGCAACAAATCAAAAGTTTAAATTTCTAAACGTAACATATGAAACAACAATATCAAGTTCAATTACCTATTGCTTTCTAGAAATTCTTCATCTCATGGATTATTTGTTCTTTGTTGTGTTCAATAGAAACAAATAATCTTGTGGCTACTTTGGGTGTTTCCATATCATTTAAACCTATTACACACATTGACATTAAGAACATTATAATAGAAGCTTCAAAAAATTAATAAAGATGTAAGGAAATAATGAAAATGTAAAACATGATACCATTATTAGGGTCTTCTATGATGTTGCTTCTGTACGGGTGAATATTTTTGGACATCAATGTGTTCTTTAGCATGCATATTTCAATATTTAGTGCTACAATTTCATCACACATTTTCTAATTTTGAATAATAAGCTTGTTTATGCACTTATTTTTATTAGCTATAAAGTTCTCTATTTTTTCCTTTAGTGCATTTTTCTCTTCCAACAACTAAGACTTGTTAGATTTCAGCTTCTCCAAAATATTCTAAAGTATTGCATTGCTTTTGTAATATTGATGTAATGTCTCGATTACATTATCTAACTTGCATTCAGTTGCTTTCAAAGAACATTTGTTATGACAATACACATCTTGCATAGAAGGTTTATCATCTTTTTCACATCAGATGAGCTTTCAGGCCTCTTACATAGTGATGCATTCTTAAAAATGCTATCAAGATCCAACTTCACTATATGCTAAAGTTACATAGGGATAAACTATATGTTATGTTTTTGTAATAATTTGCTAACTACAACTGGAAAGTTAAGAGACTCTCTAACATCATGAAGTTTGTATGCCCTTTTACTCTTCCTCATCTCAGATACTATGATCACTAAGATATCAAAAGGAAGACCTTCATTGTTATCCAAAGCTTACATAAGTAAAATTGCATTATTAGAAATTTTAGCTTTGATTGCTTTTACTAGAAATAAAGCCCACTACATAAATTTGAAGAGCAACAGTAACTTTAGATAGCAATTTGGGTTGCTATCTTTCTTATCAAATTTTTGGGCATAGTGAATTAAGTGATTTTCACTTTTCCTCCACCTTCATTTTTTGATAGCTAGCTCATTCCTACATGGAACTTGTATGATATCTGCAATATCATTTGCATTGAAAGTGAAGTTGTAACCTTGTATAGTGTCTTGCAATGTATTTACCCCATCTAAGGTGCCATTAGTCACCCATTCATAAAAATTGTAAACAACATTTTTATCATAGCAACCTTTTATTGTTATCCAATTATAGATTCCATTTTTCTTTAATTTCTCAAAAGGATAAACATTTATAGCAACTCCAAAGTACTTTCAACATTATGTTCACAAACTAAGGCAATAGCTACAATTTCAAAAATTAAATAACATTTAAAATAACATAACAAAAAAAAAATTGATGAATAAGTATATTAATATATTTTTGAAATAACTACAATTCAAAAATATTACTCACATGGAAGATCTCTTTGGCTATTCCCTTTAGATTTTACCACACTCATGATTGGATATAATGTTTGTGCTGACTGAAATCGTCGATGTGAGGCTGGAAGGGAAAAACAAATGCCAAAAGATTACCAGAGAGACACAACTAACCCTACCTTCGTATGAGGGTAAGTTAGAAAAGAAAGAAACGAAGGCAGAGTGCCTTGGATGGTTTGCACGAAAATCAACCAAGGACTTCCCTGAGTGTGAGCTATGGCTTGCACTGGGGTTATCGTAACTGGTGACATACAAAATGTAAATAGAGCATATATAGAAGCGTAAAATAGATTAAAATAGAAAAAACAATGTAATGGAAGGTAATAATGAACTGTATTGTATTGCTTAAAAAGGATTTACACCAGTCAAAGAATAGTTGCGTGTGTGGATAGGCAAGTCAAGCGCTAAGCCCCGGAGTGATGTGTTCACAGGTTCTTGGATGCTAAGAGTCACATGTGCTTGAGCGTCCAAAGTTACTGGTCAATGCTCCAAAAGCTACTAACCTTTAAAATTTCCAACCCCGTTTATGTGAATGGATGGGGTATTTATAAGGTTTGGCTAGGCTCAGGTGTAGAACTCATGGATGGAATCAACGACTGAGAAATGAGAGGAAAATAGATCATGTGATAGGTGTTTGATGGACAGCTAGATGTGAATTGGACGTGCATAGGCAGGCTACATTCTTGACCAGATGCACTATATCTTACAATGTGTATTGGCTTACGTAAGCTATCTTACGCCCATAGAAGCAGATACAATTTGGAGCGTAAGAGCCTGACAAGCTCACAAATGGTGAAAATTTACAAAAATGATAGTGTACAACAAGAGAAATTGACACCGGCTCACTTGGAACTTCTCGATCCATGGATTGACTACTGTGGGGTGGTGATGTGAGTGGTTTTGTGGTTGTTTGAGGTATTTTTGTTTCACAAAAGCTTCCAGCGTGAGTTTATTTTATCTTGGTGTGTCCTTAGCATGTGTTTGGCATGCTTTTGACTGAGCATGATTAGTACTCACGTTGCCAGCATGACCTCAGTGTGACTTGGGCATGAGTAAGATGAAAATGATACATTTCACACCAATTTTTACTCTTTGAAGCCTGTTCTTTAAGTGTAATGATCACCTAATTATGGTTGACCCTGAGAGTGATTTGCATGTTGAAAAATGAGCTTGGGTGTGCCTTGATTTGAGCCACTTTTGGTAGCTCATGCTGGACTCATGCTGTTAGCGTGACCTCAATGTGAGTGGAAAAATCTTTGTAATTTTGGACTTGAAGTTTGATATTCTGGAGGTTGGGACTTGAAGTAGTCATTAATGGACCCTGAGGATGACTTGCACCTTCGAAGTTAGACCATTTTAACTTAGTTTTAAGGCTCTTGGAGTTGCTCATGCTGGACTCACACTGCCAACGTGAGCTAAACGTGACCTCAGCATGACTTCAGCGTGACTAAGAAAATGTTGACAATCTAGACCAAAATAGGGACTTTCGAATGTTGAAACTTGAAGTGGACAACAATGGCCCTATGAAGATGACTTGCACCCTCAGATTGGACCATCTTTGACTTAATCTTGAAGTTATTGGAGTTGCTCACGTTGAGGGCAAGTTTGCTTGACAAGCCCAATGTGAGTTCCATGCCTTAGTCAAATTTTTGCCTCCCAAAAGCTCAAAAGGCTCTGAATTGTTCTTGTTTCATATTGTTAGGCCGAAATTAGTGGTGTTTCATTGGCCCTTCTTTGTTGATGTCTGGAGGGGTCCACCCAAAAGGCGTTGACAAAGAAGTACAAAACACCACGACCAACCAAGTACTAAGCATTGATCATTGGCCCCTAGTTGGATGTCATCGCACCGTTTTCAAAAGTACATGGGATTAGGGAAATGCAATTCAAGATGCAAGGGGATTGGTTGTAACTGGGG
>MNCI01011315.1:279283-318149 GCA_015680685.1 Gnetum montanum
AGCCATATTTTTGGTCCTTGTTAGTAGCCAGTGTTTAGCAAACTTGGAAGCAAGACACAGGAGGTGCATTCTTTGGAGAAACGAGACTCTTGTAGAGTGTTTACGAGGGCCCGTTGTAAACAACCAAATCCACATGATGATGTGCAACATGATCATTTGAGACATAAGTGTAACTATTTTTCTAAGACAATTACCTTCCCGCATGGGGTTTGTATGAGAAGAGCCATGGTCTTTGGTCTACGATGTCAATGGGGTCATGAAGAACTTTTCCATGCATTTTTCTCTTTGATATTTTTGTTCTTTTTTTTCTTTTTGTTTGTTTTTCTTTTCTTTTTCATTTTTTTTGTTTTGTTGTTGTCTTTTTTGTTCATTTTGGTCTTTTTGAAAGATCTTGCTTTCAGTGTTGTGCTCGTGCTCATGCACTTGCATTTGTATCA
Source organism: Gnetum montanum (assembly GCA_015680685.1). Classification (NCBI taxonomy): domain Eukaryota; kingdom Viridiplantae; phylum Streptophyta; class Gnetopsida; order Gnetales; family Gnetaceae; genus Gnetum; species Gnetum montanum. The sequence continues at coordinate 279,721 of MNCI01011315.1, forward strand.
CGTACCATGTACTATGTTTTGCATTGCAACTGCTTAGAGAATCAGAGTGTGCAACAGTGTATCAAGAGCTTTGAGGTGAGTAAAATGTATCAAAGGGGTGTAATTGAATAGGATAAGGGGAACATGATGGAGAATAGGGAATGTATCAGGAGTTGGGAATGTACTTATGAATGGATTGATTAATCCAGTTGTGTGTGTCAGGAAGAATGTGATACCTTGTCTTCATGATGAAGTGCATCTGTGCACGAATGCCTTAGGTGTGTCATCCTACAAATACAACTCCAAGAAGACAAGAAAAAAACACAAATGATTTGGTTAACTAAGCACTTTAAACTTGAATACAACCAAGGAGATGGAGCAACTATGTGTGATTTCAAAGTAGGCAGAATCATGAACAACATTAGCTTCATCAGGGTCCCTGGGAAAAATTATGCAGCAAGTCTTTGCAGAGCACGTACAACCAATTGCAACAACATATCTTTTCAGGTATTGCCTGATTGTTAATGATGTCACTAGTTTATAGTCTTAGTGGACTGTTGCGGGTTAGTTTCATGTCATAACTCTTTGGACGGTGCTAGTTTAGTGTCGTAGTGGATGATGTAGTGCTAGTTTATGGTCGTAGTAAACTGTGAAGAGGCAAACTAGTTTATAGTCTTAGTGGACTTTACATGCTAGTTTTATGTCATGGAGGATGAATGTAGCAGTTTAGTGTCATACCCGATGGAGCTCTGTAGTGTCAGTTTACTGTCATGATGCCAGGATATTCTATGGTGCCAGTTTTAAGTCATAGACCTAGGACTACTCTATGGTATCAGTTTTAGGTCATGATGCCAGGATTGTTACGTACCTCAAGTTCATCAACATAGTACCATTTCAGGTACAGGTGATTTGTGGGATTAGCAAACTTGTTCCCATCCATTTTAGCAAGCTTGAATGCTCCATTATTGTATGCCTTGGAGACTAAGTAAGGCCCTTCCCAGTTAGCTAGGAATTTATCTGGATGTTTATGTATGGCTTTAAGGACTAGGTATCCTTCCCTAATTGAGCACTTATGTAGATTGTGTTGGTGTCATTGCCATTGTTGCTTCTGGTACCACTTGATCTGATCAAGTGTTCGCACATGTTCCTCTTCCACTGAGTCAAGGTTAACAATGCATAATTCATTGCTTTGGCTTTCATTGAGGAGGCTTGAGAGAGTTATATGCAATGAGGGAACCTATAACTCCAAAGGTAAAATAGCTTTAGATCCATATACAAGACTATATGGAGTTTTACCTGTAGGTGTTCAATGTGTCATTCTATATGCTCACAATGCGTAGACTAATTGTTCGTGCCATCACCTCTTGCTCTGATTTAGCATCTTTTTGAGCACTATGATGACAGTTTTGTTTATAGCCTCCACTTGACCATTGCTTTATGAGTAGTATGGTGATGAGAATGCATGTTTAATACCCAGGCTTTCACAAAAGCTTTTAGTATCTGCATTGTTGAACTGTGGCCCATTGTCGGTAACAATGGTCATTGGAATACCAAAATGGGTCACGATGTTTTCTAGTATGAAAGTGAAAACATGCTTAGAAGTGGTCTTCCTAAGGGGAATAACTTCCACCCATTTTGTGAAGTATTCAGTTACAGTGATAATGAAGCTATTCCCTGTAGAAGATGATGGCGTTATCGGTCCAATGATGTCTAATCCCCATCTTTGGAATGACCATGTGATTTGTGTTGTGTGCAATTGGGTAGGTGGAAGATGTATTAGGTTACCATGCCTTTGATAAATTTCACATGTACTGACCTTGGAGAAGCAATCGTACTCCATGTGTGGCCAGTAGTAGCCCAAGCGCCTAATCTTTGTTACCATTGCTTTGGGTGCTATGTGCCCTCCACAAAGTCCTTCATGGACTTGTTCTACTATCGTTTGACCATCGTTGCTACTAACGCACATCAACATAATTCCTTAATAGGAATTACAACATAATGTGTCTCCTATTAATGCATATTGTTGAGAGCATTTTCACACTGCGTCCTTTTGAGGGTTTGCCAAATGTTGTGAAGGTTTGCCTTGTAGAAGATACTCTTTTATGTCATTGTACCATTCTATTACGTGTGTTGTGCTAACAGATGCTATGGGCATTTCATTGAGAGCATCGGTTATAGGTTTGGAACAATTTGTTATAGAACTAGGCAACGCATGGAACATTTCAGGTGTCATGTTTAGGGTTAGTGTAGTAAGTGCATCAACAATGGTGTTTTCGCTTCTAGGGACATGCTGTACATCCATGCTTACTAATTGCTTCAGTAGATGTTTGGTAAAATCACAATATGGTTGCAAATGGAGAGCCTTGCATGCGTAAACCTTCGTGACTTGATTAATGACTAACTGTGAATCACCTCGAACTACAAGACGTGCAATTCTCGAAGTTACTGCTACCAGAAGACTTCTAAGAAGACCTTCATATTCTGCCATGTTATTGATACAAGGAAAGGTTAATCGGTAGGCGAAGGTTCAAATTTCTCCTGAGGGGTAATTTAAAATGATTGCAGCACTTCCTCCTCGGGAATTTGAAGCTTCATCGAAATAAAGGATTGCCTTGTAGTTATCAGGTATAGTGTCTATACTATTAACATTTTCTTCAGGGAATTCAGGGTTGCTTGATCATGTGTTGGCGAGATGGTTAATTGTGTGACTATTGCTTTACCTTTTGTGGAGGATTGAGCAACATAGTGTAGGGTAAACTCCATGATCATTGCTTTCCATTTAGCGATCCTACTCGACTTTTAGATGTTGTTAGTGATGACTCAAAGCACATTATTCTTGCAAATTATGTAGACTTGATTACGGAAGAGATAATTCCACCATTTCTTCAAGAAGAAGATGAGGGCAAGGCATGATCTCTCCACATCATTTTGCATGTTGTTCGGTTGTTTTAGATTTAACCGTGATGTCATCAACATAATCATTGAGAAAATTGAGCATGTAATCACTAAATATATATGTTATTGCTTGTTGATATGTAGTGCTTGCATTTTTAAGACCAAACGACATCATCGTATAGCAGAATGTACCCCAAGGTGTCATAAAGGTTGTATTGAGTTGATGTTCTAGGTTGATTCTTATTTGATTGTATCCTGAAAATCCATCCATAAAGGATAATAGTGCATGCCTAGCAGTTGCGTCAACAAGTTGATCGATACTAGGTAGCGGGAAGTCATCCTTTATGGTGGCTGTGTTAAGATCACGGAAGTTAATGCATATGCGTATACTACCATTCTTTTTAGGGACTATGACAATGTTTGATACCTAGTCAGAATAGTCAATGACTTGGATGAAACCTGCTTGGTAGAGCTTTGTGATTTCATCATAGACTACTAACGCCACTTCAGGTTTAAATTTTCATACTTTTTGCTTCATTGGTTTGACTTTTGCATCAAGAATAATGTTATGTTGGATGATTCGAGGGTCCAACCCTAGCATGTTGGTGTATGACCATGCAAATGTTTTTATATTGTCTTTCAGTACTCAAGTGATGTCACTTACAAGTTGTGAGCATAGTAGGGCACTTAATTTCAATGTTCTAGTTTCATCATTGGATGTAATGATGGGGACTTCCACAAGGGAATCTTCAGTGATATTATAAGCCTTTATATCTAAAGTCTTAGCTACATTTTTAGACCACTCTGACATTTCTTGAGTGGAGGCTATTAAATTAGTATAAGCGTATGGGTCTAGATCTAAGAATTCTAGATTGATTGCCCTTTTTACTTTTTTGTGTGATCCACTGAGAGAAAATGTTGAAAAGATATTCTTGGTGGCCATGTGCTCGCTCCTACCAATTTAAACTAGGAGCGAAGTGAGTGACATTTACTTGATGAAGGAGTTGTTAAATGTAAATGAGCATCGGGTAATTAATCTATGTACTGACAAAATTGCAAAAAGGAGTGGTAGTTTAGTGTCATACCTAGACATCCATGGCAGTTTTAGGCCATACTAGGCCTGTAATATTCATGTCATTTTGTATTATGGTCGTGCAAACAATAAATTTATGGGATTTTATGGTCTTAAAAATTTTCATGTGCACCATTATATATATATATATTTATTTATTTATTTTTGTTATATTTCCATCATTTCATTTTGATTTTAACCTTTCTCCCCTCCCTTTTTTTTTCTTTTTTTTTTTAATTTTTGCTATCTTTAATATTTTGGCCTTATTCCACAAGAATAAAACGAAGAGGAATACCATGTAAGAATGAAATAAGGATGATGTAAGTGAGAATATGAAAACGAAAGTTAACCTTGGAATATGATAAATTACTAAAAATGAATAAATATGAATAAACAAAACAAAATGAAAGTGAACATGGAGGTTTAAAAGGGGGTTTTGAGATTAAAGGGGTGTTACTTGTGCTAGCGTGAGTTTGTGGATGTGAGAGCATGAGCAAGATAGAGAGTGTAGCGTGAGCGTTGGAGTGAGTTGTAGCATGAGTTGTAGCATGAGTCATAGACTAGCAATGAAGGGCAAAGGGAAGAGGCAAGTGAATCTGGCATTTGTGTAGAAGAGTGAAGAGCTACTTCACTGTCTCCCTCAAGCCAGAATTCTAGCATGGGATGGAGCTCTATGCAGGTTCATTTCTTCTTGTTTCTCTCCAGTATTTTGTGCACAACATTAGTTAGCATAGCATGGTTTCTCATGGCCGCTATTTTCTGCTGTATTTTGAGCGCAATTTTTGGGTTTCTCTACTACATTGGATTGAAAATTCGAGTCCATTTTCCATGTTTTCTTGCTGCATTTTGGGCATCAGGGTTTATACTGGGGTTTATAACTTGTTGTAGATTATTTCTGGTTGTTGTCTTTCAGGCATGCGTAGTTGGATAAGGGCAAGTTAGAGTTTTTCATTTTGCAAACTGGGGGCAAGCGTAGCATAAGTGCTAGGATAAGCTCATCTTAAGTGCTAGGGAATGCCTAGCATGAGTGGCCAGTGAATGCCCAGTGTGAGTTGTAGGGCAAGCCCAGTGTGAGTGTCAGGGAACACCCAGCGTGAGTTGCAAGGAATGCCCAACATGAGTTGTAGGGCAAGCCCAGCGTGAGTGCGTTAGAGTGGGCTTCTCATGAGTAGTGTTTTCCTTTGTCATGGTTTCTATTCTTCTCTTTCTCTCTTTTTTTATTGGTGCATGCGTAGGCCATGGCGATTCCAGTTTTTGTCAAGTTTTATCATCCACTGTGAGGTGAACCAGTGTCTGTATTTTAAAGAGAAAGTAGTGATTGATTTTCAATGAGTTTTATGTTTCAAAGCTTGGTATATCTGCACTGCGTTTCATGAAAGAATGGGAGGGCTGTGATTTGTGTATATACAACAATTGCTGGTAACGTGAGCATGCCTGGCTTGTGTAAAATTGTGAAGATGAACATTATTTGTTGAAATGTTTATTCATTGCTGGTGGTTATGTTTATGTTGTTTATTGTTTTCTTGTTTGGATAGATTTAAATATGTTTATATGAATTTGCGAATTTTCATGGTTCTATATTTGCCAGTTCATTTTATATTTCTTGCAATAAACTATAGTGTAAAAGATTTCAATGTACCCCAGTGAGCATTAAATACACCAAATAAATATTGGTGTCCTTGTCTCATGGGGTGGAACTATATATTAAATATTTTTTATGTATTTGATTTATGTAGTTGCATATTATTTTAAGCACTTGGACATTCTTTACTTACCTAAGGTTTTGGCTATATGCAGGGGGCTTAAACCTTTCCTCCTTATGGTTGAGCTCGTTGGTGTACTTGCTTGGTTTGGCCCTTTTGGATTGGACGTGCCTCCTTATGATATGCGTATTGGACCTCATGTGATATGGTTCCTTCCTAATGTTCGTGCATTTTTTTCATTCATTTTACAAAGTTTTAACGTAGTTATATGGTCTCATTTAAGTGAGAAATTGGCCCATGATATCGTTGAAACAATGTTGCCTGGATCTACACAAGACATGCTTGCCTTCATTACTGACATAGACGAGGAACTTTTTACAGTTGAGGGAGGCCCTCCTGAGGGTCCTAGGTCCACTCATCCCTTGACTCGTGTATGGGAACTACCTACTTGTAACCATTAGAGCAGTAGCAACACACTTTTTCTAGCTTTCCGTGTTCACACACTATTCCAAAATCCACCTGGGATAGTGTATAGAGTGGACAGGTATGCTCTCTTGTGATTTTCCTTAATTTTTTTGATTCCTTTAAAATTATATTGTTGTCTATGCATAAATATTCTTATTCTATGTAGGCCTCATTTTGATGAGCATGGGATGCGTGATGATGACGGTGGGCTTGCCTTAATGCACACAACATTGGAGACATTCATGGTGGGCCCCACTCTTCGTGTTGCGGTACTAGACCAGACAAGAGCTGCTATTGTTGACTACCATAGGCAATTATCAAGGGCTTTTGAATGCTATCAATTTTGTGGTTGGTTGCATGAGGATTGGTCCCCCAATTGTCCAATTCTTCCTTAGAGGGTTGATCCTGTGCCTAATCTACCTACGCCATCACTGATGGTAACTGATCACATTCTAGGTGCCATTTTTTCTCTGTTGCATCATTGTGTACTATGTTTTTAACCTTTCACTCTATGTTTTTCCTATAGTGGCCATCTCTTTTGATAAAGTTACTATCATATTAGGGTGTACTGAGGCCACTCTTTTTATGAAGTATGGAGAGATAGAACAATCATAACAATGGTTGTAGACAAAGGCCTCTGAGTTAATCATTAGCCATCTTACCCATGTGGGTTTGATGGACTTGTTCACCGCTCTGACTCCTAATGTTCCACCTAACCACTGAGTTCCATTTCGATCTATTTGGCATGCCCATGGATGGTGCTAGAGTGGCAATAGAGAAAGCAACTAAAGAAAGCCAAGTCATAAAAAATCTTGAAGATTGGTTAGGCATGTCTTGGGGTTCCAAAGGTTTTTCCATGCAAGGTGATACTCGATCAACGGAGGTGAACTTCTTGTACCCCCTCTTTCTGGCATGGGCATTTCCTAAATCTCTTTCTCAAGGAAGAAACCTTGGGATCGAGTCCGCACATATCATATGTGCAATCCTAGAGATGGGCATGCGTTATAATTGGGCACAATTTCTTGGGTCTGGCTTTCATGGAGAGATTGTTAGATTACGCTCAAACATTAATGCCAAGTCCCATTTCACATTCGCCTTCTTCACAGGTTATATACGTAGGTTTGCCAAGTTTTTAGTAGTTTATGGGGATAACCATTATGTATTGAGGGATCGTTCACAACTATCTCGCCCCTAGGTTTGCCATTTGTTTAACACTACCAGATCTCAGGACCCACCTGAAGGCATTGAAGAGTTAGTGTCTGTTACTACTGAGGGTGCAGCTAGTCGGTCCCATCATTCTCGTGATAGCTTGGGATTGGAACCACCTAGACTACACACATCTCTTAGAGGAGCTAAATGTCTGATCCATGAGATTGTTGGGAGATCTAAGGTGAAGGTGAAGAGAGTTGAATGTCCAAGGGCGCCTACTCCAGAGGTGAGACCACTAAGAGTGAAGAGGATCTGCTTTGTTTTTCTAGTGGAGGGTAAGTATTATATATATATATATATATATATATATTATTGCATTTTAGTTTATATTTTTATTAAATGTATGTATATACTATGTCATACTAACACTAGAATATCGGTGTTATTAGAGGAAAGCCTCGAGAGGAAAAGAGAAGTGTTAGCCCCAATGGTTGAACTTGAAGTGGTTGTCACAGGGCTAGAGGAAGAAGAAAAAGAGAGGGAAGAAGCGATTGAGGAAATCCCTGTCTTACAAGAGGAAGATGTAGCAAGCATCATGGGGATGAAGCTTGCTGAGGCTTTAGATTCACTTAAGCATTCAAGCAATGCGAGGGGTGTTTTCAATGGTTTCTTCGATGGGTCCTTGTAACTTGGTGATTCGCCCAAGCTGACTAGCAAAGGGCTTTTTGGTATGTTCCTTTAGCTTGATCCACATTTTGTACCTTTTAACCTTTATGTGTTGCTATTAATTATCCTGATTATTCCTAGCACCAAAGGTAGATGCTAAGGTCTCTAAGGGGCATACATCCCAGGTAGAGGCATCAGGGTCATAGGCCCCGATTGAGGTGACTTCTGATGCTTGTCTAACATCTACTAACCATTTAAGGCCATGGCATGAAGTGCCCAATAAACTAGACTTTTTCACGGGCATTTTCAATGATGTAGTCACTCACCTACAACAAGCTCATCCAAAACTAGGTATGTGCATGTTGTGTATCATGCTAAGTGTCTGGGTTTATTGTGCTTCTTTACATTCATTGTTAATTACAGCTGATTCATGTGTGCAGTACTCATACTTGTAGGTGCCAAGCTTCAATGGGATCCTTTTAAGACTACTCATGTTGATGCTCTTCTTGAATTTCCAGGAAATGTTGAACAAATCCCTAGGAAGATTTATGATGCAGTTTTTGGTTGCGTCATACAAAATGCTAAGTCCCTCTGGACTTGTAGGCGTTCAATTGAGTACCTATGGAATGAGGTGCACTAATTGAAGGAAACATTAGCGAAGGAGAGAGAAGAAAAGAGGGATCTTCAATCTCGTTATGATTTTGTTGTTGCTAGGTTGTCTGGTGATAGTACTTGGCACATGTCCGAGATCACCTATGCATGTTACTGGACAATTTTGAATAACAAAGTACAGGTGACATAGGATTTAGCTGAACAGAGAGCACAAATGGATTTACTAAATAGAAAATGCCATGATTGGAAATCTTTTGCTGCTAAAGTATGTAAGTGGGGTAAAGATTAAAAGGATCACAAGCACCAATACAAGAAATGGTTAAAGGAGGAATCAGTTGAACATCGCCGAAAGGAAATGTTCATTGATGGACTAGGCTTACGTCCTACTTATGATAGGTTTGCTGAGTGCATTGAAGTGGAGGGATCTCCCGAGAGAACCATTACCACCACTTTTGGGGAGGCTTTGATCAGCATGTTTTCTCTTGAGCACCTTGCCTAGACCTTGGTGGACAAGGGTAAAACCTTGGCCGGTTTTGACCTTGGTCTAGAGGAGGATTGAGCAAATGTACCTGAGGAGGATATTTTGCAGTGCTTGGAGGCTAGTCTAAGGCCCTCTTCACCTATGAGTGTTTTATTATGGAACTTTTGTATGGTTTTATTATTTTTAGTGTTAGTGTTACTGTTCTTCTAGGTTTTGTATTCATTAGTTGTTTTGTTATGCTTACCTGTTTGTTTTTTTGTTTTTCTTCATTTCATTGTAGGGACATAGTAATGATGAGGCTAGCCCTAGTGGAGCAGGAGTGGATGATGTGGAGGATTTTGAGGGCCAGCTCCCTCCTGGTACTAATGTGTGAGCTAATTGTTAGTCTAGCTTTAGCTACCAAATGTTTTGAATTTTTTATGTTTAATGGAAATGTATGAGAATAGATGTAATGACATGGATTTAATCGTGGCATAATGTGTTGGCATTCTATCACCATGTTGACATTCCATATTATGTATATTTGTATTTTCTTTCTCTTTTTCTTATATTTCTTATTTTCTCAGGTATATTGTGAACATATGTGTGTAGCTGAATGCAAAATGAAATTCCAAAATGTAGAACAAAACATAAGGCAAATATTTGTAAAAAGGAAAGTAACAAGAATGCATTAATTGAAATTGCAACTTGTGACATGTAAATGAAAATTTGACATAATCGTAATGAGAGTTTGTAAACTTGCAACACACTAAGCTCTAATTTAAGGCCATTTCGGGCCATGCACATCAGTTTAGAGTCATGGTGGACCATTGCATCTGTGTTAAAAAAAGAAAGAGGGATTATTAGTTTTAGGCAATAGTGGGTTGAAAGTGATAACAATTTAGGAAACTTAAAAGGAATCGGTCATTTCTGACGGTGGCTATTTTAATGTCATTGCGGATGTTTTCTATAGTTTAATGTCGTACTAGACGGTTGGTAGTTTAACGTCATTCCAGACGCTTGATAGTTTTCCCTAGTTATTGAGTTGTTTTTTTATTCTTTGTAGTTTGACATGAGGGGTGGGGCATGTAGGCACGATCTTATACTTCCCTTTCCCTTCACTAGAAATTTCAAAAGGTAGCTCCAACAAAGAGATGTAAGTGGGAATGACTCCTATGTCTGCATCACCCAGTGCTTCCTTAGTTCTAGTAGGATCATGGATTAACGGTTGGTTCGTTTCTTGAAGCGCACTCATGGTTTCTTGTTTAGGCTCAGAGAACTTAACTTCTTGATCCATTCCTGAGTGCAAGGAAGTGAGTGATGTTGTTGTGTCCCTGTGTATGATGATTTTATCGCCCTCATAAGGTAGGTGGATTTCTTGATGGATTGGTGAGGATACGACTCTAAGTTGAGCTAACCAAAGTTGTCCTAGAATCAGATTGAACCTTGGCATTTCATCAATCACTACGAATTCAACCGACGTGGGGAACTGGTCCCCTGCTATGAAATCCAAGGTAATCATGCCTTTTACCATGACACTGGAACCATTGAAAGATTTTAAAAAGGAAGTTATTACAGGTCGTATTTGCTCTGTAAGATCCAATTTTTCGATGATAGGAAAGGGTACTACGTTTGTTACTACACCGTCATCAACATGCATCCTATGTAGAAGTGGTTGACTTGTATTGTTATGAACATAAGGGCTGTAGTGACTTCTCCATTTTTCTCTTCTCACTTAATATCATTGGCACAAAATTCTAGGGATGTGGGCCTTGATTCTTGAGGTTGTGGGGAAAGTACTACATAAATGGAAGGCTCATCCATGGGAAGGTCCTCGCTAATAGGAATTGAAGTCAACATGTGCACAAGAGCTTCCTAATGTACCAGTGAGGTCATTACTAGATCGTACAGGCTTAAGGAGGTGTTCTTTTGCTGCAAAGCCTATGTGACTTGGGTCAATGCACTCGCTAGATCCTTACCACTTGGAATTCTCTTATCTATGGAGACTTGGTCCATTTGACCCAGCATTTGTATCTCTCGTGGAGGGATTCTTGTATTAGTAACTAGGGATGTTGAGTTTGGGACACTAGGAGTGCTAGTATCCTTGTCTCCATGGCTTGTGTTAGGCTCACTGGTGGATAGAACCATAGGAACAACATTTAGTGGTATGGGCTTTGGTGGTCCCAATTTGTGCCCATGATGTTCTTTCTCTAGGCACTCTCTTGTCAGCCTATCAGCAAGGCGTTCTCATACGAGTCATGGGGGAACTGTAGGGGGTTGCATGTCAAGGTGTTTTGGAACCCAGATCACAAAGGAAGTGGGTCAGGTTTCTGATGGTGTGGTTGTTGCTACGATAGAAGGAGGTACACGAATAATGAATGGTTTTTACGGTGCAGGGAATGTGCGTATGATAAAAGGGTTTGGGAAGGTGTTGAGTTAGGTGTATTTTCAGAAGGCTTGTGAATTACAAAAGGTTTTTAGGGGATGTCTTGTCCATTGTCCACCTAGATAGTGTTAATCACATATGGTGCATCCTTAGTATTGAGAGGATCCTTGTAGACCCCCATGGGTTGGTTTTGGGGCTTTACTAGGTTTGCCTTGTCAAATACTATTTCACCCCTATCAATCATGTGTTGTATATCTTATTTTAAGGTGAAGAAGTAGTCAGTTTCATGCCCACACCATTGGTGATATTTGTAAAATCTGTCCAACCTAAAGCCTCTTGGAATGGGGGGCTCATCGGCTATTGCTAAAGTTGGGTTTTTAGCCAACTCACAGAATCGATCATGTTTTTGGGATGTCGTGGGGACATTTGTTTATGTTTGATTAACCCAGCCTTTAGAAGTTGATTTAACAATTGTGAAGGCTTCATAGGCAAGGGTGTGTATTGGGTAGGATCTTTTCGTTCAAATGTATGAGTGTGACCCATGTTGGTGGTTTTAGTTGTGGAAGATTTGGGTGTAGGCATAGATGTGGTTCTTTCATGGCTAGTTGGAGTAGTGAGTTTTTTTCCTTTCTATCCTGAATTGTTCGGCTAGGTTATCTTTGCCATCGCTGCTACTATTGTTTTGGATTTATCCTTATCCTTCCTCATATGTTGGCTCCTAAAGGCTAAGTAAGCTAGATCATTACTTGATTGCACCGCTTCTTCTATGTTCTTAATTTGTGCGAATGCTTGACTCAAAGTACGAGCACTCAAATAATAAATTTTTGATTTAATGAAGTCATTCACAGTAGCCTTAATAATGGTAAGCAAGTATGTCTCAGGGATGGGCTCGTGAAGTTCATTCAGGGTTGGACTCCACCTTTGGATAAATTTTTGTATAGGCTCTAACGGTGCTTGTTTAATTTGAATTAGACTAGCTAGTGTGGCTTTAGGCTTTAAATTATATTTGAAACAAGTAACAAACTGATGTAACAAATCCTCTAGAGAGGATATGGAGTTACGGGGTAAAGCTCGGTACCAGTCTAAGGATTTTCCTGTCAAGGACATAGCAAATACACAAAGAATTACATGAGGCTAGGCCTGAAGCAATAGAAATTATAGTCAAAATGTTACTAGATGGGTGTTTGGATCTCCATCTCCATTATATTTGGTTAGTTGAGGTAATGAGATTTCCTTTGGTAAGGTTAACAGTGGAACTGATGGGTTGATTGGGTCATCTTGGTAGAAGTCCAACACCTTGACTTCCTCAATGTTTGTAGTTTTAAGGAACTTTATCTCCTTAGTTAATGAGTGCATAATTTTCTTTGTGTTTGCCCACTCTTGGATGGTAGGTAGACCAGCTGGTTGAGTAGATTGCGATTGGTAGTAGTTTGATTATTGCATTGTCTGTGGAAAGGGAGACTGTTGGATTGTCAGTTGTTGTGGAAAAGAAACATTCAGAGATGGAATTGCAGGGTGTGGTACATTGTAGTGAGCAGGTTGGCGTTGCTGAACAACTAGTAAAACCCACTGCCTAGCCACAAGTTGTGAAGTAACACCCTGAACATGTTAGGCTGAAGTAATTAGAGGTGCTCCATGGGTTTGTACTTGTGGTATGTAGTGGGTGGACATGGAAGCTGGTATAACTGATGGTATCCCAATTACTTAAGGTCAGAAGATTGATCCTACATTAGTTTGAGAAGGGGGTTGTTGGGACTGTACTTGCGGAGGAGAGGGTAACGTGGCAACTGGAGGTATGATGGATGTGGACATATCAGATTGAATGTTGGGCATGGAGAAGGTGGGAATGGAAGTGGGTACTTCCTATAGAGAAAATAGTGCTTGAGTGTTTGTGGATAAAGGAGGAAGTATGGTTTCCTCCAAGAAAGGTTGGAATGATGGGTTTGTGTGGGCATGAGAACTAATGGTATGGTATGAATCCCCATGCTCAGATTGGGCCGTAAAGTCATCTTCCTCATCTCTGCTCTGAGGCTCTATCGTAGGTGGCTATAAGGTTTGATTCCTTACCATGAGAAGCTGTGATACGAGTTGATGATGGGGCTCGAAAAGGGGGATCACGTCAAATACTGAGGGAGTAAACTCACGACCTCCCTTGTAAATGAGCTCATAGTTTCTCTTTGCTTCTCTTTCTATGTGGTTGATAGGCAAGTTGGCTTGAATCTTCACACAAATGAAGTTATATTGTTCTAGTGTGAGGATTGCATAAGTAGGGTCCTTTCCCTGTAGCCTAAGTGACTAGTGAGTTGAACCTTGAGGGTTTGCTTCAATGGAAGTTATGGGTTTGGTCACAGTCACAGGGTTTGAGGTCCCAGCCCCAAAGTCAAAGATCTGTAGCATAGCTATGTTGATCTAGGAAGATTCCATAATGGCATAAGTAAACTATGCTTGACAAGCTGAGCGTGAGTAAGCTAGCTTGACAAGCTAGGCGTGAGTAAGGTACCTTGACAAGTTGTGTGTGAGGAAGCTAGCTTGACAAGCTAGGCATGTATAAGCTAGCTTGACAAGCTGGGCATGAAGAAGCTAGCTTGACAAGTTGGGCATGAAGAAGCTAGCTTGATAAGCTGGGCATGAAGAAGCTAGCTTGACAAGCTGGGCATGTACCAAGCAAGATGCAGGTTACAAGTACTGAGAGGAGCTTACTATGATTGGTTGATAATTGTGGTGGGAACATTACTTGGCAGGCTGCTTATGAAGCAACTTGTTTAAGCAATGTGTGTATGTTGTTTTGGTTCTGATGATGCAGTTGTAGAGTTTGAAGTGTTGGCTGTAACATAACAGTTTTGCACGGTTGTATGCCCAATTAATTTAGCGTGAGCGGACTAGGGTGGGATTGAGCAAGCTCAGCTTGAGTTCAGCACCTGGTCTATACAGCATTTAAAAGGTAGCGTGATCAACATTTTTAAGGGACGGTAAACAAGTTGGCCCGCCTTCTAGTGCCAATTTACTATGCTGATCAAAATTGTCGATGTGAGGCTAGAAGGGAAAAACAAACTCCAAAAGATTACCGGAGAGACACAGTCGATCCTGGCTTTGTGTGAGGGCAAGCTAGAAAAGAAAGAAACAAAGGCAGAGTGCTTTGGATGGTCTACATGCAAATCAACCAAGGACTTCCCTGAGCATGAGCTATGGCTTGCACTGGGGTTATTGCAATTGATGATGTACAAAATGTAAACAGAGCATATACAGAAGTGTAAAATAGATTAAAATAAAGCAAAAAATATAATGGAAGGTAATAATGAATTGTATTGTATTGCTTAAAAAGGATGTGCACTGGTCAAAGCGTAGTTGAGTGTGTGGATAGGCAAGTCAAGCGCTAAGCCTCGAAGTGATGTGTTCACAGGTTCTTGGATGCTGAGAGTCACGTGCACCTGAGCGTCCAAAGTTGTTGGTCAATGCTTTGAAAGCTACCAACCTTCAAAATTGCCAACCCCGTTTATGTGAATGGATGGGGTATTTATAAGGTTTGGCTAGGCTCGAGTGTGAAACTCATGGATGGAGTCAACGACTGAGAAATGAGAGGAAAACGGATCATGTGACATGTGTTTGATGGACAACTGCATGTGAATTGGACATGCGTAGGCAGGCTACGTTCTTGACCGGATGCACTGTATCTTCCAACGTGTATTAGCTTACAAAAGCTAGCTTACACTCATGGAAGAAGATACAATTTGGAGCGTAAGAGCTTAACAAGCTCACAAATGGTGAAAATTTACAAAAATGATAGTGTACAACAAGAGAAATTGACACCGGCTCATTTGGAACTTCTCAATCCATGGATTGACTGTTGTTGGGTGGTGATGTGAGTGGTTTTGTGGCTGTTTGAGGCATTTTTGTTTAACAAAAGCTTCTAGTGTGAGTTTATTTTTTCTTGGCGTGTCCTCAGCATGTGTTTGGCGTGCTTTTAACTAAACGTGATCAGTACTCATGTTGTACTCACACTGCCAGCGTGACCTCAGTATGACCTAGGCGTGAGTAAAATGAAAATGATATATTTCACACCAATTTTTGCTCTTTGAAGCCTGTTCTTTAAGTGCAATGATTGCCTAACTATGGTTGACCTTGAGAATGATCTGCATGTTGAAAACTGAGCTTGGGTTTGCCTTGATTTGAGCCACTTTTGGTAGCTCATGCTGGACTCACGCTGTGAGCGTGACCTCAGTGTGAGTGGAAAAATCTTTGTAATTTTGGACCTGAAGTCTGGAATTCTGGAGGTTGGGACTTGAAGTAGTCATCAATGGACCCTGAGGATGACTTGCACCTTTGAAGTGAAACCATTTTGACTTGGTTTTGAGGCTTTTGGAGTTGCTCATGCTAGACTCATGCTGCCAGCGTGAGTTGAACGTGACCTTAGTGTGAGTTGAATGTGACCTCAGCATGACTTCAGTGTGACTAAGAAAATTTGTACAATATGGCCAGAAATCAGGACTTCTGAATGCCAAAACTTGAAGTGGACAACAATGGCCTTATGAAGATGACTTGCACCCTTAGATTGGACCATCTCTGACTTAATCTTAAAGTCATTGGAGTTGCTCATGCTGAGGGCAAGCCAACTTGACAAACCCAATGTGAGTTCCATGCCTTAGTTAAATTTTTGCCTCCCAAAAGCTCAAAAGGCTCTGAGTTCTTCTCATTGAATAGTGTTAGGCCGAAATTAGTGGTGTTTCAACGTTGACAATAAAAACTGCTATAAAAGAAGATTTTCATAGATAATTAGCCAACTATAGCTATGCTACATTAAAATTAACATTATTAGCACACATTATAAATAGTGCTACCAGATTGTGAGTAGCAGTTTACTCACAAACGTACTACTAGTGGATTGTGAGGTCTAGGTCTCTTACAATCAAAAACAAAGAACATAAACACACAATAGTGCCACAAAATTGCACATCATTGTGTGGTTGTAGTTTTCAAATATGAATAGACCTCAACAAACAGTGCAAGGCATGGGTCTCTCACAATCAAAAATCGAGAAATAAGAAAACAATGCCAAAAAATTGTGCATCATAGTGTAGTCATAGTTTTTAAATACAAATAGATCTTAACAAACAGTGCGAGGCTCAGGTCTCTCACAATCGAAAACTAAGAGATAAAAAAAACAATGCCATGAAACTACATGTCATAATGTGGTCATAGTATTCCATTACAGAAACAGTTAAAATTCAAATGCAAGATGCATTATGTTGCATAGTTAAAATAATTTTTTTAAAAAATGTGTGAGTTTGTATCCTCACATTGAGAAAAAAATTGTGAGTCACATAGACTTACATTGAATTTGAACCTATGGAAAATCCTA
The DNA here is from genome assembly GCA_015680685.1 of Gnetum montanum. Taxonomy (NCBI): domain Eukaryota; kingdom Viridiplantae; phylum Streptophyta; class Gnetopsida; order Gnetales; family Gnetaceae; genus Gnetum; species Gnetum montanum. Next base: position 296,464 of record MNCI01011315.1, read on the forward strand.
AACCCTAAACCCAAAGAAGTAAATGAATGTTGAAAAATTTGCTCAATTTTTAAAAGATATAATTTACATGACTATTTTGAAAATAAATACAGAAAAACACACAAAACATTTACTTGAAATGGACATGTTGTTGTTGAAGAAGATGAATGAAGCAAATTAAAGAGGGATGGAGTTGAGAAACTAGAGCAGAACACAATGGTAGAGAAACCAGAGTAGAGCATAGTGGTAGAGCATTGCAGAGTGATAAAGTCCAATGGAAGAAGCACACTTTTTTTACACAGTAGATGAGATGGGGTGATAGACCAAAAATGCAATTTATTTCTTACATTTTTGGTTGATAATGTAATTTTCTTCCCATGCATGATGGGCATGCCATGGAGCCATGGCCATGGATGTGATAAGAATCCATCCAATATGGCATGTATGGCATCATACATGTCCATAGGTCATTCATGGACTAATGGAAAAAAAAAAACAAACTTTCTTATAAAGATGCAACCAAATGGTCAATTATGTAATGACAATGATTACAATAAAGAGTTTTGCATTTTGTGAACAAATGGTCAATTATGTAATGACAATGATTACAATAAAGAGTTTTGTGTTTTGTGTGCTATGGCTAAGAAAAAAGTAACAGCCAATGATGATGTTCTTTTAATGTAAAGGGAACCTAACATAGACTAAAAAATCATGTGAGTATTTACTTTTTTCCTTTGCCATGGAGACCAAGAAACTGGAAGGACCATAGAATAAGCGTTCTACCTTGAATATGCTACTGCTATCATAAAGTTACTTTGCTATTATGATATTTATGTATAAAAATGTGATAGGATGAGTGGATTTAGTGTAATTTGCATGACTACATTAGGTAATTAATTTTAATTTTCCTATGCCTTGAAGACAAGGAAACTTGGACAACAACTTTAGCTACCCTCCACACAATAGATTTGACCTATTGTGTGAAAGTGTCTCAACATAAAATTATTTGGCTTGTACCATAAATCTATTTTCTCAACCATAAGATAATCATGTATATGCATTGAAAGTAATATTAGATATTACTTATTTGAATGCATTTAATTATGAGAATAATAAGAAAATTTATAATTAAATAGCATTTTGTTCCTGAAGCAATAATCTAACTATGTTTGAAAATAATTTAGAGTTTTTTGTTATGAATAAATTTTTGTTAATCATATATGCAATTTATGTAGTTTGGCTATATTTTAATGGTGCCATGGTTAGAAAGAAAGTACACATTATTATCAAATTAAGTAGAATATGATAATAAGCTACTCAATTATGTTGTTATTTCTTTTTATATTTTAAACAATGTGTTATTGTAAATGTCTTACTAAAGTGTCTTGCATGTAGTCATTGTGTATATTGTAAACATTTGATCACCTATCAGTAGAAGTGCATATTCATAATATAGCAACATATATTTAATAATTATAAATAGCAACATCTATTTGGCTCAAATTAATGAATTATGTTGTAAGGGACTATGATTTAAAGTGATGGTAAGATGATTGTTTCTTAAGTCAAAGACCTAGGTTAGGCTTGGGCACAACCAGTTAAAGAGGTTAGGCTTTCACTAATCTACCTAGCCTCCTAGGATCTACTTGATGCAATGAGCATCATGGCTTTGGGTGATGATCCTTTGAATAAAGTATGTTAATAATGTAATGTGTATGAAGGTAAATCTACCTTGATTTTCTCTAGATATTTTTGCCTTGTTATATTTGGTCCTGTAGCTATCCCCACCAAAATAAACTACCATATCCCTTTTTATATTTGGGTTTATTTTGCAAACTAAGCAATATATAAGGAGCTCTAAGGGAGCATCCTTGACAAAAAAAATATAACACAACAATGACCAATGCCTAAGCTGTAATTCTCGCATCCAATTCTTCTCCATCATTCTCATTGATTCTCTTTGTGCTTTAATTTTGAAGTTGTGCTACTGTTAATGGTCCAAGAGATGATTTTATGTTGGGATTTTTCACCTTGAAGGTTTTTCCTAGGATAACTTTGTGTCTTTTTTAATTTCTGCATCTTTCTTTAAATTTAATATTATATTGGTATAAATGATTGGGAATAACAATTGGTATTAGAGTAAGTTTCCATGGGCCACTATTAGTTTGTCAATTAATTATAGGAAAAAATTATGACAAACTCTTTGTCCAAAATTGAAATTGAAAAGTTCAACAAGTCCAACTNTAAATTGCAAACTTTGTATCAAACAAAGTCCTTGACCAAAAAGTTGTTGTTGAAGAAACGATTGTATGATTGTAAAATGGTTGAAGGTACTACCATTACAGAACACTTGAATGTATTTAATACACTGGTCCATTAGTTGCAATCTATGGGGATGAAAATGGATGAGGAAGATTAATGCATCACACTTCTCAACACACTTCTAGATTCATGGGAGACATTTGTGATGATTGTAAGTAATACATCTACCAGCTTTATTTTTGATAATATTTTTGGTTAATTATTGTCTAAGGAAGTGAGAAGGAAAAATTCTACTCCTCAAAATGATGTATTATTTATGAAAAATGATGTAAAGCCAAAGTTTGTTAAGAGGCCTCAATTTAATAGTAAGCCTTAAAAATTTGTAAAGAGGCTACCTAAATGTTAAAATTGTGGTAAAGTTGCTCATGTAAAGAAATATTTGTAAAGCCCTTCTACAAAAGGGCAAAGAGAATACTATATCAAAAAGTGATCAAGCCCCTTCTGTTCGAGAGGGAGATTTGTATGTTGTCTCATCTTCTAATAATGCTAATACATGTTCATGGTATGTAGACTTGGGTGCATCTCATCACTACACTCTATATGTTGATTGGTTCAGTGAGTAGATATCATTTGATCTTAGAATGGTAAGATTGGGTAATGATGGTTTATGCAAAGTTATAGGTTATGGAAAGGTAAAGATTCAATTTAAAATGGTAGTTAAATGAATTCCCAATGTATGTCATGTTCCAACACTTACTAAAAATATTTTTTTTGTAAGTGAATTGGATGATGTAGGACTAACTATTACCTTTGGAGGTGGAAAATGTTTAATACTACATGGTTCATCTCTTTTTCCTTCTAAAAATAAAATAAGCAACTTGTATAAATTAGAAGTTAAGGCATTAAAGTAGAGATTAAGTGCATTTGCAGTTATTGATTTAAATTCAAGTATTGATTTGTGGCTTAAAAGAATGAGATATCTTAGTGAAAAAGGACTTAAGAAACTTTACAAGCAAGGTAAATTTAAGCTTTCAAAAGATTCTTTGCATTTTTGTTATCATTGTCTACATGGTAAACAAAGGTGTCACAATTTTAAAATAGTAATGTTAAATCTCTTTAGATATTATAACTAATACATAGTGATGTATGTGAACCAATTAAAAATATTAAAATAAGTTATATTGGAGGTGCTATGTATTATGTTTCTTTTATTGATTATTATTCTAGAAAAAAGATAGATCTATTTATTAAAACATAAGTTTAAAGTATTTAGAAAGTTCATAAAATTCAAAGCTCTTGTTGAGAATTATTTAGGAAAGAAAATCAAAGTTCTAAGAATTGACAATGATGGTGAGTTTTTCTTAAATGAAGTTCATGTTTTTGTAAAAGACAAGGAATTCAAAGGCAAAAGACTATTCCAGAGACTCCTGAACAAAATGGAGTTACAATGTAGTTCAATTGAACATTGATGGAATGTGCCAGATGTATGCTTAGTGAATCTAATCTTGACAAGAATTTTTGGGATGAAGCAATAATGACTACATGTTATCTTATCAATAGATCTCCTTCATTAGCTCTTGATGGACAAATTATAGAGGAAGTTTGGAGTGGTAGGTCCATTAATTTAAACTATTTGAAGATTTTTGGTTGTGAAGCCTATGTACATGTTCCAAAATCTGATCAGATCAAATTAGACTCTAAGTTTGTCAAATGTATTTTTCTTGGTTATGGACATGGTTTCAAAAATTATAAGTTGTATAATTCACAAACTAAAAGGGTTATTTATAGTCAAAATGTTATCTTTAGAGAAAAATGTGTATCCATGAAGAAAGAATCTTCAAATACTAAAACTTCTTTAAATGATGTAACTCTTATGTATGTGCTTGTTGAAATTAATAATGAAATTTTTGAGGGTCATCCTCTCTCAACTAGGGATGTTTCCCCTAGCAAATACGATGCTAATAGCATGGTAGATGAAGATATAGCACATGAAGAGGGATAATATAGTTTCAATGAACAACAAAGTGGACAAGATCATTTAAGACATTCAACACTTTTATGAAGATTACCTTCACATTTATAAGAATATGTCTTGTTTACTAAAAATAATGAGCCACCAACATATGATGAGGCATGTTTGTCCATGCAAAATTGAAAGTGGAAATAGGCAATGGATGCTAAAATGTCATCAATTCCCAAAAATAAAACTTGGAAATTAATTGAGCTTCAATCAAAGAGAAAACCCATTGGAAATAAATGGGTGTATAGAATAAAATTTGGAAATCAAAATAAAGCATGGCTTGTAGCTAAAGGATTTTCTTAGAGAAAGGGGATTGATTATGATGAAATATTTTCTCTAGTAGTAAAATTAACATCCATAAGATCATTGTTGGCTATCACAGCTGTTTATGATCTTGAACTTGAAAAAAATAGATGTGAAAATAACATTCATCAATCGTGATCTTGTGGAAGAAATATATATGCTTTAGCTTGAAGGATATGAAATTAAAGGAAAAGAGTATATGGTGTGTCGATTATTAAAATCACTATATAGGCTCAAACAAGCACTAAGGATGACCACATGATAAATCTTGGCTTCATTATAAGTGTGGAAGACTCCTATATGAATGTTAAAAATACAAGTGAAAAATATGTTATCTTGCTACTATATGTTGATGACATGTTAATAGTAGGCAATAACATACATGATATTTAGGAGTTAAAACGTCATCTATTTTCTTAATTTGAGATGAAGGATCTTGATGTTGCACAAAAAATTTTGGGCATGGAAATTAAAAGGGACAAGGCTAATAAAAGGCTTTAGCTTGGATAGTTTGCATATGTTGCAAATATTTTTAAAATATTTAATATGCATGATTACAAGCTTGTCACTATACCCTATGAAATTGGTATTAAACTTTTAGTTGAACAATGCTAAAAAACAAGCGAAAAAAATAGTTCATGGTTCAAATTCTATATGATAGTGCTATCAATAGTTTAATGTATGCAATGGTCTCTACTAGACCTGATATTACTTACATTATTGGCAAACTTAGCAGGTATATGTTTAATCCAAGGGAACAACATTGGATTGTGGTGAAGCAAGTCTACTAATATCTTCGTAGTACTTCAAATTATGATTCCAATAGACTTCATGACTTCATTGATGCAAATTGTGGTGGTGATATTGATAGTAGAAAATATACTAGTGGATATGTGTTTAATCTTTTTGATCGTGCTATTTTTTGGCAAAGTTAGAAATAATCTTGTGTTTCTCAATCTACCACTGAAGCTAAATATGTTGCTACTAACTTGGCATGTAGAGAGGCTATATGGCTTCAAAGGCTAATATTCAACTTGACATCACTTAGACTCTTATTAATATTGGCCGTGATAGCCAAAGTACCATAAGCATATCCTAGAATCTAATCTTTCATGCCTAAAAAAAGCACATTGAAATACAATATCACTATATATGGAAGGAAACTGAAAAACAAAGGATTCTTCGAAATAAAATATCTACTAAAGAATATCCTGTAGATGTGCTTACCAAGTCAACTCCTATTGAAAAGTTTCTTTGGTGCTGATTAACATTTGGTCTTCTTCCAACTTGATTTCCTAAAAATGATCTAGACCGTTCTTCAAAGTAGCTTTACCTTCAAGAGGAAGAATTGTAAGGTGGATGAAGGCAAATCTGCCTTGATTTTCTTTGAATATTTCTACCTTGTTATATTTTTATCTATGTTATATTTGATCTCATACCTATCCCCACCAAACAATATTTGATCTCTAAGCAAGCATCCTTGATAAAAAACAATATAAACAGCAATGGCCAATGCCTAAGATATAATCCTCCCCTACAATTCTTCTCCATCATTCTCATTGATTCTCTTTGTTCTTCAATCTTGAAGTTGTGCTGCTGCTAATGGTCTAGGGTAACTCTGTGTCTTTTTTTAATTTTTGCAACTTTCTTTAAATTTAATATTATACTAGTGAAAATGAACAGGAACAGCAAATAACTCTAAATAAGCGGGTAAAATTCCTATATCTAGTAAAAGAAATGTTTATAAAAATACTTGTTGAAACAATTAATCAAATAGGGATGAATCTAAGGAAGGATATTATAACTTTTTGTATCATTCTTGGACCATGTAGTAAATGATGGTTTTATTAGTTATTTAGCTCATGATATGAATTTTATAGAGTCTTATCCAAAACAATTAATATGTAAGTTGCAAGTGCAAAAATACTACATATAATTACCATGTTCTTATGTTTTTTTTTTAAATTTATTCTCTTCTAATAAGCTATGTATTCAAAGATTTTTTTCATAATTATAAACACAAGGATCCTAGGTTTACAAAGAAAATTTTAGTTGAGGGTACTATTATAAACAAAAAAGAAAATGGTTTATTAAAGCCTTAAGAGAGATCAAAAAGGTTTATAGGAGGTTGTGAATGTACTATCAAGGAAATAATCCAAATTGAATAATTAAAATTCTATTTTTAAATTATGGTTCTTTAACCAAATCAAAATAGAAAATTTAATGTTTTCTTTTTTTACCATATTAGAATAAATTGAACATTTCTAAAAATATTAGTAGATATTTTAGTTTTATGCAAGGTAGCAAGTAAAATTTTCTTAGTATTTGGATTTTTTAGGTGATTGTTTTATTAACATCTTATGTAATTATATAATTGTTAAAGTAAATAATTAGGTTTATCATATTCAATTATCATTAATGAATTTTTTACACACATTATTATTAAATAATTAATGAACTATGTCAAGGCATTCAAAATTTGAAGTCAACTTTTAGTGTGAACTTTCATTTTTGATATAGTATTTTGAAACATATGCTTAGTAGTACAGCAATAAAATTGGAATTGTTGGAGAAATGTATGATGAGGATTAGGGATAAAATAAAATTCAGCCTTATAGAATTGGCCCCTTTCATGTATGATTTTTTTGTTAATAAAAGATTCGAACTCGTAACCTCTTGCATGTAAACCATAAGATTCACTTATAATTTTTTTCCTTTGCTTTATTTTTTTGGATGTGTGGGGGGTTGGGGAGGGGTTTTCGAAGTTGGTTGTTGGGCCCCAAGAATAATATTCATAATAAGCTAAAAACATTTAAAGTATAGCACAAGCTTAACATTTAGTAGAGAATACCAAGAGCAACATGGAAAGGAAAAACTTTTTAATTATAGGAATGTCTCCTAAGTTGACAAATTGTGTTTTTCATGTGCTGTGATATTAGGGTGGTCATGATATCAAGTACATGATATCAGGTACGTGATATTGTGGCCTAAGATATGATATCATATATTCGATATTGTAGGGTTACTTCTGAGTCTATAAATACAGCGCCTAGGTGCATGATTGGGAGTAGTTTTTGGCAGTCAAGTAGCAAAACTCTTGCAGTTTGTTCATTTGAGAGTTCAAATATTTTCCAAGTGCCCACAATAGGAGGTCTACGTGTGAACGGATCTTTATTCAAGCATTGATGTACCTGAACACACTAGTGTGTTGGTAATAAAGATGAACTCTTTGATTCATTCCTTGTAGCACTTGAGACTTTCTTTCTTATGCATTTATATATTGTGATTTCATGCAATTTACATTAATGTTATTGATACAGTAATGAATTTTGATTAATCAATCAACTCATTAAAATACACAAACATAACCCCTTTGAACATACATGTGATACTTGGTAGCTCAAAAACGATTAGCGTTTGACAACCCAGTAGTGTTTACACAAAGTTCAAGATGTGTTTGGGAAGTGGGAATGGTTACTTGTGTTAGGTTAGATTAGACCATAGTTTACCTAGAAATTAATCACTCTTACTTTTATCTTTTTTCTAGGTGAGTAATTTCATACAAAACACAAAATAATAAAAATCTTACACCTTAGTCACACTTAACAATACAATTGCATTCCACAAGTGGGACTGGGAAGACAATGAATGGATAACATGCATGCACTATTTAGCTCTAGGTACTTAGTAATTATAGTCTACGAAATTTGATAGGATCACATGTGAACACTTGTGATTCATATGGTTGGGCATAGGGTACCTTGCCACTCATCATTGGCACCATTGTCAGGGATTGTAGTTCTATGTGTGCTATATAAACCTAGTGAAACTTAAGTAACCTTGTTGTTTGAACCCAAAGAGTCAAATCCTATGAGAATAAAAATTATTAAAATTAAAGTAAACCTTAACTGCACATTGTTTATAAGTTCATTAATACAAAATTTCTTCTTCTCATAGGAGCCCATCTTTGCCTAAGATAGTCCAAGTGCCTCAGCAATACCAGGTGGTATATGCTCATCCCGATGAGTATGTACTAAACTTCACCTTCATCTTGCATCAAGATGAATTGTTGTGGTGGCACGATATGGAAGGCAACATTGTGCTACCATCTGACTGATCTATTCCAGCAATGCTTTAGCTAATGCTCACATGGCATGGTGTTCAACATCTTCATGGATAATATGAGATGTGAGATCTTGACTCAAGGGATTATCATCGCACTAAAGCATAAAGATTAAGGGATCATTAGCTAAAGCACCAACACAAGCTTATGAAGGGCAAGGGGTCAAATATTTTTTCACCTCCACTTGGCCCAATTAATGAAGGAAACTACTTCTTTAGTGATTCTCCTCTCTTTAACTTGTTCAAGGAGCCCTCAACCAAAATGTACAATCCATAATCTATAATCTAAGTTTTGGTCAAAATGGATTCAATGAAAAAAATGGATCTGGAGAAGCATGTTAGAAAAAGGGGGATAAAGAAGATCATGATCATGATCATGGCTACAAGCATCAAAGAAAGGATGATAGATGTCAGTGTGGAGCAAGTTTTCCTTTTTTCCCCTTCATCGTCTTCTTCTTCTTCTTCATTTAATTTAGATTGTGGCCATAGAAGGAATAATCATGATGGAGGTGACTGACAGGGCTAGAACAATAGAAGGGACCATTAAGATAGTCATGACCAAAGACATGGGCAATCCAAGGAGGCCCATCATCAAGAAAGAAGGGCTAGTAGAGAACATCGTAGGCACCATCATTATGGCCTTGATGAACCTCTACTTGCTACTTGGAGCATGCTAAATATTGTAAAGGTTGTGAGGATTCCAACAAGGCACATGAAGGACAGTAGAATAAAGAGGTTGAACATAAACAACATCCCTCAATTTGAGGGAGGATATGATGTTGATATGAAAAATCATCTTCAGGCCTTTCAAGATGCATGTGCCTTGTAGAATATTAAAAATGATTGGCAAAAGCTAAAATTATTTCCAAAAACACTCATAAAGAAAGTAAAAAATTGGTATCAATCCTTGGAACTAGAATCAATCAGGTGGTGGAGTACGATGTTGGAATTTTTCAATGATAAATATCAAACATACTCCCAAGTATCTAATTTAAGGAAAAAAAATTCAAGGGTGGAAATAAGGGAATGATGAGCCCTTGGATGCTGCTATTGGTCAATACTACTTTCTATTGCATAGGTGTCTTGGCCATGGATACTCTCAGCTTGATCAACTTCACCATATCATAGATGGGTTATGGTTTAAAATCAAGAAAACCTTTGGTGTCTAAGCCCAAGGAAGATTGATAGAATTGAGTGCCCATTAGATTCAAAAATTGATTGAGCAGGTAGCCAAGGAGGAGGGAGAACTGAGAAAAAGTGAAAGTGCAGAAGAATACAATAGGGACCCTTCTATCCAGAAAAGGGGGTTCAATTTTATGACAGTGAGGATGAATTCACCAGAGATGAGGCAGTTAATTAGAAAACGTTATCACTCTAGAAATTGCAATAAGAAATTATGGCTAAGGTTGATCAATTATGGGACTCCATGGACAATAGGTTTCAAGTTGTCTTAAAATTACTGAAGAGTCCAAGGAGCAAAGTGGTGAGTGTGAGCGTTGGATACGTAAGGAAGTTGTACATACCATATCTAAGGGTAAGGGTAAGATTGCTATGGATAGCAACTCAAATAATAATGGCGGGTGTGACATCTGCCAGTATGAACATCCTAAGAGATTTTGTCCAGTTGTATCACATTTGTAGGAATTTGGGGTGTATGCCTTAAATCCATAACTTGCACAAAGGAAAACGTCCAAAAGATTACCTCATCCACAAGGTAATCCTCGATATTTTCACCAACCATAGTAATACTATCCAAGTGAAACTCCACCACAACCTTATGAATTATACCAGCAGTGGTAGCAACCACAATCATGGGCATTGCCACCTCCAAGATGACAATACCCTTACTGGTAACCAGATCCCTATGGTTACTATGTTTAGTAACCTTCATCTCCACGAGACTCCTTTGGTCATGTTGCTGCTTACCAACCTCACCACTACCCTCATGAAACATACCAATTACCCTATCCAAGGAGGGATACCACTTACTATCTTCATCCAGCTCCTATCCCTGCACCTACTCCTCCATCTCCTGCATAGCTACCACTTGCTTTGTTCATGTAGGGTGAATTGTGTACACAACCATAGCAAAGAAACACTACAAGGGCAGTTAATCTACAATTAATTAACCCATCAAGAGGGTTGGAACCACCAACAAAGAAAAGACCCTTCTTCTAACCTCACAGTCCACCAAAGCCCTCGGACACATCGGTGGTTGGTAACGCTACTCCTCCACTTTCCTCTATTCTATCTTTATCCAAGTCCTCTTCAAACCAAAATCCTTCTCAAATCCATACTGTAATGTTAACACATGTTGTATTTGATTGGATTCAAGCTGGAAACTTGCACAGAAAGTTAGTTGATCCTAGGAGTCCCCTAATATACTTGCAAATTGCTAGGAATGAGCCTTGTAAAGTTCTTCTTGACTCTAGTTTTAGTGTTAATTTGATCTTGCATGAGATGTACATAATGTGGAACCTTCCTCCTTTGAAGAAGAGCAACATTCAGTTGGAACTAGTAGACCAGTCCATTACTATTCTATTAGGACTAGTTCAGTTACCACCATTTTTGGGTGGTCATACCCTGCTAATTTCCTAGTAATCAAAGTGGACAACTACAAGGGGGACTGTTCAATTATTAAGGGAAGGACATGGTTAAGCACTATTGATGTCATGGGCATTAGAGATCTTTCCTTAGAGGTATCAAAAGAAAATGAGTTTGAAAATATTGAGAAGAAGAGAATTCCATGCATTGTGTACAATGACTCAGGGTGCCATTGTGTGTAGAAGTTATGATCGGTAAAGTAAACCTCCATTGCTGCATGCAAGTAGTGTGCACTAGAAGCTGAGATCCAGAGATGATTGTATGTAGCAGCCACAAAACAAGAAGGCACCCAATGGCTGATAGCTGATTTTAGCAACAATACCTTGTGCATGGAACCTACTAAGGGCCTAACATATGAATATGTTACAAGTATGAATGAACTCGAGCAAGTTCATCACCAGCTCTCCAAAGGAGAAAATGATGATGTCAATTGGGGAAAGCTAGAAATTCTTGATAATTTTAAATAAGAGCCCCTTGAATTGAAGACACTACTAGTTAGAATGAAGTATGTATTCTTGAAAAATTGGAGGCTGGTTATTATTAATGCTAAGCTTGCTACAGAACAGAAGAGAAAGTTGATAAAAGTTATGGAAAAATGGTTGGCAACTTTTCCCTGGTCATATTCTAAACTCACTGGGATAGATCCAAGAATATGCTAGCACCAAATATACACCAATCCTATTGTCAAGTCAAAATGATAATTACAGCAGCGTTTAAATCCCAAATTAAAGTAGATTGTCAAAGACAAAATTAAATAACTTCTCAAGGTGGAATTCATCTACCTTGTCACAGATAGTGAGTGGGTTAGTCCACTCGTGATCATACTAAAGAAAAGAGGAAAATGGTGGGTGTGCATTAATTTTTAGTTGCTCAACATGGCAACTTTCAAAGATCATTTTCTATTGCCTTTTGTTGACCAAGTGTTGGACACCATTTCTGGGCACTGTTATTACAGCTTTCTAGATGGTTATAGTGGTTATAACCAAATCTTGATTACACTAGAGGACCAGACAAAGATAACTTTCACAAGTTCTTAGGGGACCTTTTCTTACCGTCAGATGCCATTTGGTATATGTAATTCCCAAGCCACATTTCAATGATTAGTTCTCAGTATTTTCCAACAATAGATCAGTAGTGGGGTAGAAGCCTTCATGAATGATTTTTCTACCTACGAAGCTATGTTTGAGAAAGCCCTGGACCCTCTTGAGTAGGTGTTGAAGAGATGTGTCGAAACAAACCTTTGGCTCAATTGGCAAAATAGCCATCTTATGGTCTAGGAAGGCATAGTTTTGGGGCATCAAGTCTCAAAAGCAGAAATTGAGGTGGACCCAAAAAAAATAAGGGTCATCCAAGGAATAACTTGCCAACTCGAAATAGTCAAAGAAGTGTGGACATTCCTTGGTCATACTGGCTACTACCGGTGCTTCATTGAGAATTTTTCTAAAATCGCCAAGCCATTGGTAGAATTGACAAAGAAAGATGCATCATTTGTTTAGACCCTTGCATGTGAAACAACATTTTAGCAATTGAAGAAAATACTTGTTGAAACCCCCATTCTATAAGCACTTAATTGGTCCAAACCATTTCATGTGATGACCAATGCATCGAATTATGAGAAAAAACATTCATATTACATTAAGTATGCAAGTTGGAGAATTGTAGGTGCATAGTTGAACTACACCACCATAGAAAAAGAGTTGATGGTAGTGGTGTTTGCCTTAGAGAAGTTCAGGCACTATGTGCTTGGCTACAAAGTGTTCATGCACATAGATCATAGCACCATCTGATTTCTAATGAATAACCAACAGTGAGCCCTCGTGTCATATGGTGGCTCATGATTTTGCAGGAGTTTGATCTCATGATGATAGATTGAAAAGGTGTGGAGAATGTGGTTGTGAATTACTTATCACGACTAAGATGGGATGACAAGAAGAAAGAGAGCCCTTTATTTGATCAATTCCCTGATGAATTCCTCCTTGTAGGGGCTATTAATGCAAAAATACCTGATGAATCAAAATGGTATGATACCATCCTCACTTATATAATCAAGAAAAAACTACCACAAGGGTTGGACACTAAAAAGAAACAATAGTTTCTTCACTGGGTTAAGCATTTCATGGAGATTAATGAAAACCTTTACAAAGTTTGTCCTGATGGCCTGGTATGTTTTTGTGTTCCTGATAAAAATCAACTGTGTGTTCTCTAGGATGCTCATGAAGGTCCTTGTGGGGACCATTATGTTGGGAGATGCACAACCATAAAAATCCTCATGGCATGGTATTGTTGGCCAATAATATTTAGGGATGCACACCAATTCATCCACGCCTATGATCATTACCAAAGAGATGATGGAATAATAGCTTGAATGGAGGGGTCACAACAATGGATACAACCTCTTGAGCCATTCAATATTTGGGGCATTGAATTTATGGGTCCCATCGCACATTTATCAAATGGAAAGGCATATATAATAGTCGCAATTGACTATTGTACCAAGTGGGCAAAAGCAACAGCTATCATCAACTATACGTCCACCATTGCTGCTTGATTTGTACGAAAAAACATTGTAAATAGGTTTGGTATACCTTGTGAATTAATTTCTAATAATGGAACTTATTTTACATGTGCCATTTTTTGGAAACTGATGTAGTGCTTGGGGGGGTTGAACATAAACTCACAACGCCATATCACCCCCAAGCCAATGGTCAAGTTGAGGTCACTAATTGGGAGATTACAAAAATCCTAATGCGTACCATTAGCAAATATTGAAGGGACTAGAGCACTAAATTAAATGATGCCCTTTTGGCCTATTGCTTCACATGAAAGCTTCCAATAGGTTATTCTCACTATGAGCTCATGTAGGAAAAACTACCAACACTGCCCATCCAATCTGAGCTTTGTACACTTTCTACAAGCTATGACCTTGACCTAGATCTAAGTCTAGCCTAGAAAGAATGATTAATGAACCTTAACTTGCTAGATGAAAATCAGTTAATGGCTTTTTCATCCAAAAAAATGCATAAGGCATTCAACAAGAAATGTCATGACCTCAAAATAAGAAAAGTCAAGTTTCAACCAAGAGGAAAGGTTCTCTATTGGAATCTTGCACATGTACCCCAATGAACCAAATTTCAAAAATTGTGGGAAGGACCATATATTATTGATTAGACTTTTCCATCTAGGGCCATGATCATCTATAGACCAGATAGACTAGATAAGAAACAACTAGTTAACATTCAACAAATAAAACCTTTCCATGAGCTTGAGCTAACCAACTCAACAAACACCTCATCAGATGGACAACCACGCTCAATCTTTTGGATCTCTCTTTTCCAAATTAGTTGTGGGGGAGATGGCCATCCATACTAACACTTTTTGTGGCTCCTTAGTCTCTTGACTTTTTTTTTTGTTTTACACATTTTTGATTTTACAACTTTTTTTTTTCATCTTCTTTGTTTCACATCTTTGTTTTACATATTTGTATTTTTTAGGTTATTGATCTTTTCTTAGTTTTTGTTTTATACCATTGTTAATATATTCAATATTTATTGTCTACTCTTTTACTTTCTTTTATGGTTATGTTTGTTGGTGTTTGATGTGTTTATCTACTTTTTTTTTTTACTAATAAGGTGGCAGGTACAATGGTAATGCACTATTTGATGGTGGTATGGTTCATTTGTAATTTATTGTTGATGTCTAGTTCTTGACTTTGAATATTGTTACTGATGACTCAGACATGGTTTCTTTTCATGTAACAAGCAATGAGTCCACATCATCCACCCATCCACTACTCTATGGTTTTCCTTGTTTTGGAAGCATGCAGTCTCTTCTTCATTAATGAAACTTTAATAAATTGGTGACTTGTGTAGTTTCCAAAATTGGGAAGGAATCAAAGGTTTGGATAGGGTGTGGCTTCAAAGGTATGAGGTATTCTTTGTGTTGTTTTATTTTCCTTTGTGCAATAGTATTCTCATAAGCTTCTCATCATTCCACGTTGTTTCACAATAGGAAGTCAAATAAGTCCTTACATGGCATGGTCCTCATTAAAAAAAAAAAGAAGAGATGAGGATTCAAAGCACACCCCTTAGACAAAAAAAATGTGAAAAAAATGCATGGGTCTTTGCATGGTGTGGTTTCTATCCAAAAAAAAACATGGGAATTCAAAGTACACCCCTTAGACCAAATAAAAAGGCTACAAGCATTGGTTATGAGACTTGTCTTGTCTACTCTAACTAAGGCCCTTTCTCACTTCCTACCTTCTCTCCAATTTGGAATGGTGGTTATTTTGTGGGAGCATTCTTGTGTCTTAAAGGATGGACTAGCCTTAGAATGTCAATGCAAAGTCACTGAAAGTGGTTGGTTTTGGTCTGGATTGAGGATGGATCCTACCAAGTCATTTAATCACAAATTCTACAAGGGATTGCATGTGACCATAATTAGGAACTTCACTCCATTTTCTCTATCATCCATCTATGCTTTTCATGCCTCACCTCATTGTCAGTTTCATGTTTTGATTCAATGTTTTGGTTTGATGTGTTGGGTCTCTCAATTAGTTACTTTTGGGTTTCTGTACTTAACTTTTCATAACCATTAATCATCCATGGAGCCCATGGACTCCTTGGTTTGGAGTTATGCAAGGGAATAATAGGCCTATGCCTACTTTGGGGAGGACCCACTTGCATATCTTTTGGTTTGGTTAAGTTAAGTTCTTTACCCTTAGACATTGTGACAATTAAATTATTTTTATTTACCCCATCCATGTCATCCAATTGTATGCACATTCACAACTATTTGTAATGAATTCCTTTTTATTGTTGTGAATAACCTCTTTCTAGTATTCCTTATGTTAAGATTTTTTTGAATTTTATGAATTGCTTCTCTTACATAATCCATTCGTCAGTCTTTCCACCAACAATATCAAGTAACCAATCTATCACAATCACAACTCGGCTAGATAAAATCACCGATGAGACAAGGTAGCCATTATCTATTACACTATATATACTAATCCTTGGTTGTTTTTTGATTGTAGTGGGAAGCTTGAATTGGAAGTGAGACTATCTTCACCAAGGAGGATGCAACCATGTCACTCGCGGGAGATTGTTCATGACCACTGGATCTCTTCTACCTCTTCCTCATTCTTCTATTTCCAAGAGGGATTGGATGTCCTTTGGATCCATGGGTGTTCTTTCCCGTGTCATGAACATCCAATTTTGTACACAATTGTAATGTTGTATGCTCAGGCACTTCTGTATTTGTTTGTTTTCTCTATGTCACTCTGCATGTCAGTCGAATAGTTCACACCCCCTACTATATTTTGTAAACGACTTGTTCCTCTTCTTCTATACTTAAAGACGAGTTTTCATTCAATTGTGGGGGTATGATAAATCATGTTTTTCATGTTCTCTGAGATTGGGGTGGTTGCAATATCAAGTACACGATATCGGGTATGCAATATCATGGCCCAAGATGTAATATCGTACATTCAATATTGCAAGGTTAATCCTGGGTCTATAAATATAGTGCCCAGGCGCATAATTGGGAGTAGTTTTTGGTAGTCAAGTAGCGAAACTCTTGCAGTTTGTTCATTTTAGAGTTAGAATATTTCTAGGTGCTCACAGTAGGAGTTCTAAGTGTGAACAAATCTTTATTCAAGCATTGATGTACTTGAATACACCAGTGTGTTGGTAGTAAAGATGAACTCTTTGATTCATTCCTTGTAGCAGTTGAGACTTTCTTTCTTATGCATTTATATATTGTGATTTCATGTAATTTACATTAATGTTATCGATACAATAATTAATTTTGATTAATCAAGAAACTCATTAAAATACACAAGCACGACCCCTTCAAACATATGTGTGACACTTGGTAGCTCAAAAATGATTAGTGTTTGACAATCCAGTAGTGTTTAAACAAAGTTTAGGATGTGTTCGAGAACTGAGAATGATTACTTATGTTAGGTTAGATTAGACCATAGTTTACTTAGCAATTAATCACTCTTACTTTTATCTTTGTTCTAGGTGAGTAATTTCATAAAAAACACAAAATAATAAAAATCTTATGCCTTAGTCACACTTAACCATACAATTACATTCCACAAGTGGGACTAGGAAGACAACGAATGGACAACATGCACACACTGTTTAGCTCTAGCATACTTAGTAATTATAGTCTATAAAATTTGACCACATCACACATGAACGCCTGTGATTTGTATGGTTGGGCGTAGGGGTACCTTGCCACTCATCATAAGTGTACAACCTTATATAGTTAATATTTTTGAAAAATCAAAAGAGGAAATTGATTATTTGTTGGGAAATAATTTGTTATCCTAACAACATTTATATACTTCTAACATATGTGCTTAAATTTAAAATAGAAAAAAGATTTAAGGCATTAATAAAGAATAGAGATATGATAAAATAATGTATTGTATTACTTCAATTCAATGATTATGCCTGCAATAGGTGGCTCAACTAGTTAGCTAATTAACTTGTTAGCTAAGAGGTTGCACTTTAAATTACACTTAAGATACCAAATGAGGTGTTAGCTTAGCGGTAAGACTCTAATTTAAAAGCTCCAAGTCATGGGTTCAATTCTGGTGGGTGTTTTTGAGTTATATCTCTTAGGGTATATTTATATTACAATTATTTTGGGATTTCAACAACCACACGTCCCCTCCCTCCCACCAAAATACTTAATACATCATGATATTCATTTTTAATTAATGTAAAGTATTATGTTAACTATATGTCTTAGGGTGTTCTTATAGTTATTCTTTTATATTTTGACACTCCACTTCAACTCATGATATAAAGGATATAGGGTCTACAAATTATAGCGCCCAATATGCTAACTTTAAATTTCCTTAGTACAATGTTTGGCTAGACCTAACCTAGGTAAAAACAAGGCATTTTTTCATTATCCTTACAAGGACTATTGCCACTATTTTAGGTTAGAACTATTTTTGCATGCCTTGAGTTGATGTTTTTTGGTAGACATGATGTTTTTCAATTGGTTTGATGTTTCTTTAATGAATATGATTTTTTTAGTGGATATGATGTTTGTCTAGTGAACCTAAATTTTTCAACGGATCTAATTTTTCTTTAGCACATTTAATTTTACTAGAATTTCCCTATGATAAATTCTATATTGCTTCCATATTCTTTAACCAACGTTGAAATTTTTACTTCTTTTAATGATACAAAAATTTATGTTGATTCATAAAATGTAGATTTACAAGCTAGTAAGAAAAAAATTATGATGCCTTCTTTGAGTAATTTTGATACAAAAAGTGACCTAATTATATTCTTTCTAATGATTATGTATATGAGTCATTGGTTGTTAATCTTTCATCACAAGATGTGATCATTCAAATTTTTGGTTACCTGCCTCTTAATCAAGTTTCATTTTGCAGTTAAATGATATGATGAAAAACCATGATATTAAAGTGCTTCATGCCAAGTATTATTTTCATTTTTTTCTATATGTTGATTTAGGCAATGTTTGATGGTGAAGTGTGCCTTAGATAGAGGGTCATTTATACATAAACATGCAATATTGATCATTCATAAGTGAGCTCCAGATTTGGTCTACAATTTGAAAAATATGCTAAAGTTCCATATATTGTCGATTTATATTAAGAAATTTGAGAATTTCATCATACCAATTCTCTTCATGGGTGTCAAGTGTACATACTTCACTTTCTCTAGTCATTAACTTGGCTAATCCCATTCCCTTAATTTTTTTGCATATTTCCAATGAAAATCTAAAACTTTGCAACTTTATAAGCCATTTTCCTTTTTTTAATCCAATCTCATTTTGGGCTAGGAATCGCTTGACTGCAGGTTCAATTAGCATAATGTGGACTAATGAACTGTCCAAATAATATTTAAAATGCTGAAGTGCTTTAATGACTGCAAAAGCTTGTTTCTCTAAGTCTGAATAATTTAATTCTTAACCTTTCAACTGATACCCAAAAAATCCAATTGGTTCATCTTGACCTTCATCATCCTTTTATGTTAAAATGGTAGCGATAGAATTATTTGAAGCAAAAGAATATAACAAAAAATCTTCTTTTAGCCTAGCCTTCACCAAATATGGAGCCTCTTGTATAGCATTTTTAATTTCTGATAAAGCTCTCTCTGATTCTAGTGTTTTCTCTGCTTGGACATCCTTTTTCAACATATGCATCAAAGGCTTGGTAATTTCAGTAAACTCAGGGATGAACTTTTTCATAAAGTTTATCTTCCCGAAGAAAGATCTAAGAGATTTCTTACTTGTGGGATGCTCAATATTCTGTACTGCTTGGATTCGGGAATTGTCTATGGCAATTCCTTCTTGACATATCACATGACCTAATAGGCTTCCAGATCTAACCCCAAACATACACTTCTTAGGATTTAATGAAATACCAAACTCAAAACATGTATCGAAAACTTGCTGGAGATTTATTAATATGATCTTCTTTTTTCTTTGAGAATATTGTAATATCATTCCAAATAAACCACCACGAATTTTCCTAATAAATCCTTAAATGCTAAATCCATTACTCTTTGGAAAGTAGCTCCAGCATTTGACAATCCAAATGGCATTCTTTGGTAAGCGAAAGTTCCCCATTTGGTGATAAATGTTGTTTTGTATCTATCATTCTTATCTACCATGATTTGATTATAACCTAAGAAACCATCTAAGAAAGAATATACTTCACAACATGAGACTTTAATCAGCATCTCATCAAATTTTGGAAGTGGATACTTATCCTTTTTTGAGGCATCATTCAGATTTCTAAAGTCTACACAAAGCCTTATATCACCATTTTTCTTTCTCATTGGAACAAGGTTAGCAAGCCATGTTGAATATCGTACTGGATATATGATTTGTGCTTGCAACAACTTCTTGATTTCGACTTCCATAGCTAGTTCAAATGATGGATTAAATTTCCTTTGTTTTTGCTTGACTATTTTACAACCTTCTATTAAAGGAATTTTATGTGTCGTCACATCTTGCCTAAAAGCTTTAAGATCATCATAAGACCAAGAAAAATTGTCAAAATTATTTCTTAGACATGTTAACAAGTTTTTCTTGAAACTAAAATCTCTTTCCTTTATAACATTCAACATCTTTGGCATCCTATCTAATCCAAAATTCACTACTTCGAAAGCTTGACTATCTGGGTTTTGTAAATCTTTTCCAGTAAGTAAATTTTTCTTAAACTCATGTTCCAAGTCAATCATCCTTTTTGGAATGAAATTAGCTTTGGAATTTGATGATGTTTCAAGTATCACTTGACCCTTAAATTCTTGTTTGTTTTTCATAAATCTTAGTACTTGATCATCATCTTCAAATACTTGTAAATGTCTTATATTATCTGGTATTGATGGTTGATGTTCTTCTTCAATCATTACATCTTTGTAACTTTCTATTATTTTCATATCTAATGATGAAGCTACCTTTTCCAAATCATCTGCTATAAGATTCTATGCTTTGTTTATATGCTCTATTAAGAAATGTTGAAATTGATCTAACATCTTATCAGCAAGTTGCTTATAAGGTCTTAAGAATGAGCTCTTTACTACACAGTTACCCTTTACTTGTTCACAAACTAATATTGAGTCTCCTTTTATAGTGATTACTCTGATCTTTTTTTCTAGAGCTATTCTTATACCAGTACATAAAGCTTCATACTCAGCTTTGTTGTTAGTACAATGGAATGATAGATGAATTTCTTTGAGAATTTCAGGTGAATTATTCCTTAATATAACTATACCAACTCCTGCACCTTTTGAATTACATGAACCATCAAAGTATAACTCTCATTTATCCTCATTCTTTGATTGTTCCTTTTCAGAACTATAATTTTCTTGGAGTGTACACATTTTAGTATCAACACCTCCTTTTTCAGCCATTTTATTTTTTCCATTTGAAGTAATGTTATCAATCATCAAAGGTTCTCTATAGATGTATATTTGATTTGGTTCTCCTTTCCAAGGTAGCCACATGTGAGAATAATCTATTGATATGTAACTTGAGAAATTCTTGCTCCAACTTCTACTCAATAAGAGACTATGCGAATTTGGTATATCTGCCACTTGAATGGTTACTCTACTTCTAACGCGGGGTTCAAAAGCAATTTTCAATAGGATATTTGGTAATTGAAGAACAATCTTCACTCTAATTTTATCCACTTGAACAATCTTTTTATTTGATTTTTCAGGAATCAAACCAAGTTTCTTACATATAGACAATGACATTATAGTAGATGTAGCTCCAAAATCAATCAAACAATTGTGTAAGTATTTATCCTTTAATTTCATTGTCAAAAGGAAAGGAGGAGGTTCTTTATCATATGAGGTCTTTAATTTCTCATCATTATTAGACACATAACTTAACT
>MNCI01011315.1:319866-340962 GCA_015680685.1 Gnetum montanum
TGATTGAAATACCATGGAGATTCACTTTAAAGATAAAAGAAGCTATTTTGATCCTATCAAAATACCAAAGATTTTCTAAACTCTCTTGACTATTGAATCATTCAACGGCTTGACTATATGTAGAGGCTCTCTTACAACAATCTCAATAGTGGTTCTTATACATTGCACAATAATAAAATTCACTACTAAAATTCTCTTAAGGCTTTTAAACACAAGCTCTTCTATGGAAAAATTTTAATAGAAATTTTCTATCATGCAACATGAACAATAAGAGCAATCTAAAAATCCCAAAATTACTTGCCAAGCATGATACTATCTAAACCACAAGCTAAAAAATTTAAATAAAATAAAAAATAATAAGCATAACTCATAGGACTATGACAAAGAGGCTGAAATCTTTTCTTTAGCAAGTCATCTTACAAGAAATCTTTTTCAATTTCTTCTTTACAAATGCTCTTCCAAGACCCAAAGTGTGTCTCCAAGTGAGAGCTAGTAGTGTTAGACCCCCCGTGTCCTTTTTTTCCTTCTAACCCCTAAAGCCTTTTTATAGGGTTCAAAAGGTAGTTAGATATTCCAAAATATCTTAGCTAACTTTTCTCCCAAGTAAGGAGGTTATAACTTGCCCAACAAGTTAGGAGATATTACTTTCTCAACAAGTTAGGAAGTTGTAACTTATACATAAAGTTAGGAGAAAATCATGCTAACATTAGCATGTGTAAATATTACAAATATTTCTCTTATAAGCAACAGCCTATATAATAATTTTTAAAATAAATCCAAGATCTCCATACTATAAGAGCTTTATACAATTGAGAGCTTTATACAATTGTCATTTTATTTTAATTATTTAGAATTTTAATTACTAAATGTCATTAAGCCCTAGTAATTCTCATTCGTTATTGTAATTTTGGCTTGTTTGGATGTGGATTCCTTAACAAACTTGCACAGCGAGGTTAGAAACGTAGGTTTTCTTTAGGATATGTGGGTTCTAGGTAACAGAGCTGACCATTATATTTTTACTGGTGTGATGCAGGCGTGCGGACACAAAGGGGATCTAGGTTTGGTAGTGCATCGATGATGCGATCGCGTCTCAGCCGCACAGCATGGACCTCTGTGCAGAATAAGAGCTTGCTGATGCAGCGCTAGTGGTGGTCATCGCTGCTCGTGATGTGTTACCAGGGATACTATAGATTCAGACCTCCGTCGATGAGCACCAAGATGTTGGGAAAGCATTTCCAGATGCCGATGCCTTCACTACCTCCATTGCTAGGGTTTCTGAAGGCACGACGAAAATTTTTTGGTGAGCGGGTCGTAGACATTGAATTCATGCTCCATTCTATAGGCGAAGCATCCACATCTTGATTGAAAAATATGCATAGAATCCCTGGCGCGGCCATGCAGGAAGAAGACAAGGCAACGAAGATGATAGAGCTGTTAGTTACAATTGTTGTTCCAGTTTTTTACCTCTATGTGCTTGTATTTCTTACATTAATTTCCTATTTAATTAGTGCAAATATAAACTTGATGGCCGTGTGGCAGTCTTGTGAGCATGGAATTCTATTATAGTTATGAAATTTTAGACGATTCATAGGAGAAATAACTTTACCTTGCACCGGACTGCTAAATTTGGATTGCTGCAGAGATATGCTTTCCAAAAATGAAATGGATACAAAACCAATTTTACTTGAGATGCTCTTTGATTTGCTACAGATTCATATCATATAAATAATGCATATAAAAATTGGACTTCCTCCATAATCCTACTAGACTTTGATTAGTTGTGATAGAGATGGAAAGCAGGCATTGAGATTATTAGGATATTCATCCATAAAGCCCAGTGTATCATAATATATTTATATATCTATATTGCTTTCCTGTGAAATGAAATGCTAATAATTATAGAGGGAGAACAACATGTTAGTGATCCTATATCCAACAGTAGAGATTCATAAGCTTACTATAGGAATGATGCTCCTATATTCTTTTTCTTAAATTAAAAGAATGCTATTGTTAACTTATTCTTTTCCTCTCAAACTGAAATTTTTGCCACTTCTTCAAAAACTCTTAACCAATTTTATCATGCCAACCTGTTCCATGAAATGGCCAAAATGTGCCAACAGATGGTTGATAGACTAAGAGCTCTCCACCACTTGGTCCTCCCTACTGTTGTTGTAGGAGTTGCTTATGGAGCTTTCTCATGTGCTCAATTGTTGCATGAGCCTTTGGTGTTGTTTCTTTAGTAGGTGATGGTGGCGGCAGCCACTCCTTTTCAAGTAGCTTGGTGGACACCTTATCTTTCATCATCTCTTGACAAGATGTGGGAGGAGCATAACAAAGTGTGTCATTTGCATAATGGGCTATTCCTCCCCTTTTGCAAAGTTTTTTGATTAGACATGGAAAGGGAAGTGTGTTTCTCCTTTTCTCATTCTCTTTAAATTATTTTTCTATCTTTATGAAGATGAGTTGGGGTAGGTTGATAGGAAATTTTTTATTCAGAGTAGCACATGCATTGGCAGAGAAGGCATTGATCTTGCTTGGATTCATTGTTGGGTTTAGGTGGTAGGTTGCAATCTTGAAGTAGACCCTCTCTACCTTAGTGAGTGCACCATACTCCTTATGGTCCACTCCATAGCACTGTTAAATCCATTCCTTTTTGAAATTAGGGTTTGCTTATGTAGAGATTTCTGCCAAAGTTGCCCTAATGTTAAGTAATCCAAGGGTCTCTACAATAGCTTTAACCAAGTAAGACACACTAATGTCCTTAATTTTCATAGTCACATCTACTTGTCAATTGTTCTAGAAGAGGTAAGTCTCTTCCATGTACCACTCCCACTAGAATGAGGATAGACCAAATGGGAGATCCTTACAGTTGTGTCTTTAGCTCTTTTGGTGCCATGTCCAAAAAGGGACGAAACTTGAGCTCTTGAAGAATGACACTTTGAACCTTCTTAGAATAGATTTGTTTCAAGCATGCCTTAGTCAAGGTGACCTCTAGATTTGATCCAAGCCCTGGCACCTCATCTTACCTAGACTAGCCTCTTCTACAATGGGCATCTGGCAAACAAATTTCACTTCAGGCTCCTCCTAAAGAGGTCTTGTGGCATGGGTTTTTGCCTTGCCTTCTTGAGGTTATTGTTGTTGTGGTTGCTGGCCCCTTTCCCCTATTATTTGCTTCTCCTACAGTTGTGATGGTCCTTTGCCCTGTAGTTTCTTTGGCACCATTTGCAATTACATACATAGTTAAGGCTTAGCATTTTATGGGTAACTTATAACACTTTGATACATTGTCCCATTTGGCTAGTTACACTTAGGATAATTTGTGATCATGATAGATTGATTATTTTAATATTATTTTATTGTAATGACTACAGGAGTTTGTTAGTGAGGTTTAACTTAGGTGAATTAGTGATGTTTAATATTATTTTATTAGTTAGATCATTTTGGAGTTAGAAAAATTCTAAAAAATTTATCATCAAAAACCATAGGTTTGTAGCCCCCATGACATAAAGCTTACCTTCAATAGTTGATGGAATGAAAAACAAGTTGATTCAAACAAGCGGTTAGGAAGTTATGGGCTTGGGAAGGCTTTGGGCTTTAAAAATTGCAAAAATTCCCCTAGCGTTATGAAGCAAATGTGAAAATTATTCTAACTCACATCACATATTTATAATATTTTTGTGCTGTGTTGACATAGCCAAAAACAACAATTTTCACAAGTAAAAAACTAAGTAGGAGAAAGGAGTTTTGCCATGAAATTTGGGTCCATAGGAAGCTAGAAAAGCCTAGAATAAAGATAAATGCTTGAAGAGGGCCACGAATATGTTTGGAAATGAGATTTAGTAGGAGATTAATTGCCAAGGAGTACAAAAACTAGATGCACTGAGGTGAAAAACAAAAGGTTTGAAAGCAAAATGCCTAAGGGATAAGAAACTTAGCCATCTTAGCGAATGAGTATGCAAGTTGGTCCTCCCCATAGTAGGCTTATGTCCTTAACACCCTTACATGCCCTTAAACTAAGGAGTTTGTGAACCCCAAGGATGATTAATGGTTGTGAATTGTTAAAAATTCAATCATTAGAGAAACCATCAAAGAATTAATACCATCTCAAAATCAACCCATCGATACAATCTTGAGAAAGGTAGTGAAGTGGTACATTGAAAGAATAGGTGGATGAGAGAGAGAATGGAATGGAATCCCACATTTTGGTAACATGATGTCCCTTATGGAGGATGTAATTAGTATGACTTGATAGCTTCCATCCATAGTCAGAATCAAGACCATCCACTTCCAGTGACTTTGCATTGATACCTTAGACCATTCCACCCTCCTAGGTATAAGAACACCTCCATAAATCACTCAACATTCCAAAGAAAGGAGAAAAGAAAAGTAGGAAGTAAAAAAGGACCTTAGTTAGAGGGGTGCCTTCAGGCATGGGTAACATGTCTTTCTAGCTCCATAACTAGTGCTTGTAGCTTGTTATTGTGTCTAAGGGGTGTGCTTTGAATTCTCCTTGTTTTTGTTTTTTCAAAATAGAAACAACATCAAGGACATTGCTTCTTATTTATTGGTCAATGTAGGAATGGTGAGGAATCCATGGAAATGCTCATGCAAACCTAGATGGTGGGTAGGTGTAAAAGGTGAGAAATCCCCTTGAAGCCAAACCCTTGTTCATCCACTTAATTCATCCCAAGTTTAGAAAGTACCAAGGTTACAATTTCATTGTAAGTTATTAAGAAAGGACCTCATATTTATGAAATGAAAAAACACCATAGAGTTGTGTGGAATGATGGATGACGTGAACTCACTACTTGATATCATAAAAAAAATCAATGTTCTATTAATTAACATCAAAATTCTAAGATGAAGTCCAGCCATTTGCAATCAAGTAAAAAATGCAAATTACAAACCACCATTAATTAGTAGCTATAGTTGTTACTAAGTCCTAATGGTAATAAAGAAAAGGAAGACACTTAAGAAAAGTCCAAATAAGGCATCATATAGAAAAAAATGTAAAATATTCAAGAAAATGAAAAACCCATGAAAAATAGTGTAAAAAAAGTTGAGAATTGAGGAGTCACTTATATAGTATCAGCATGGATGGGAATCTCCCCCAAGACTAAGTTGGAAGGAGGAGATTTGAAAAATTGAACATGCATGTCCATTAACTAAGGTTTTTGTTTCACTAATTATTTTTGGTTCAAGGAAAGGTTTAAGTTGTTTGGTGTTGACTAATAATCTCTTACTTGGGTTGTTAGGATGGTCTATTATCATGGCCTTGGATGAAAAAATTTTGTATATAATGTAAGGGCCCTCTCATAACATTTGAAAGTTTTTTCATTGAGACACATGCATGGGGTTTCATTAGAGCACCTTATCCCTTACTTAAAACTTCACCTTTCGATGATTATTTGTTATGTGTCTTGTGTACTTTATTCAATGATAAGGCCACTAGTCTATTCTAGCATGTTAAGATTCATTACTCTTTCTATTTGGATTAAACTTAAGTCCAAGTCAAGAGTGCAGGTTGTTGAAAGTGTATGGACCTTAGCTTGGATGAAAAGCATTGGAAGTTTTCTATACATGAACTCATAAGAGATAGGAAGTATCCATGTTGAACGATAAGCCCATAGATCATCATTGAGTTTTTTGCCCCACTCCTTCCTATATTTACTAATTATTTATATTAGTATTTTGGTAATTTTCCTGTTAGTAACCTCATTTTGTTCGCTAGCTTGGGAGTGATAAGAAGTTGTTAGTTCATTCAACCCCCAAGTGTTGCATAAGCTTTTGAAAAGTGACATCTATAAAGTATGTTTCATTGTTAGAAATTAGAACTCATGGCATACCAAACCTATTAAAAACATTTTTTTGTACAAATCGTGCTATTGTAGAGGATGAATAGTCAATGATGGCAATGAATTTAGCTCATTTGGTACAGTAGTCAATAGCCACAATGATGTAGGCCTTTTCGTTTAACATAGGGTTAATGGACCCCATGAAAAAAATCACCTAAAGATCAAAGGACTCTAATGGTTGGATCCACTATTGAAACCCTTCCATGCATGTGATCATCCCTCCATCACATTGGCATCAATCAAGGGAACAAAAGAAGTGATGGACATTTTGGAAGATTGTGGGCTAGTGATATCCTACCATGAGGATCTTAATGACTGTCCTCCTCCCAACATAGTGGCCCCCACAAGGTCCTACATGTGTGTATTGGAGGACTCAAATCTAATCTTCATCAGGGACACACCATTGGACCAGGCCATCGAAGTAACTTTTGTAGAGATTGCCCTTGATTTCCTTGAAGTGCTTAGCTTGATGTAGAAACTATTGTTTCTTCCTATGGTCCCATTCCTATGGCATCTCTTGGGTGAGTAGATAGGACAAGATGTTATCATACCAATTTATTTCCTTGGGTGTTGAAGGATTAACAACACTAGTAAAGAGAAATGCATTAGGATATTGATCAAATAATGAGCTCTCCTCCTCCTTGCTATCCCATCGCAACTAAAACAAGTGGTGAGCTACCACATTCTTGGTTTCCTTTCAGTCAACCATCATCAAATCAAACTCTTGGAGGATTACTAGCCACCATATGACATGAGGGCTCATTGTTGGTTTGTTCATTGGGAATCATATGACACTATGATTAGTGTGAACAACACTTTATATATCTAAGCACATAGTGCCTGAACTTTTCTAGGACATACACCACCACCATAAGCTCCTTTTTAGCGGTGATGTAGTTGACTTGTGTACCCAAAATGCTTTTTCTTGTACAATGAATGTAATATAGAAATTTTTAATCATCTAATTATGTAATAATGGTTCCCAAGGCATAATTATATACATCTATCATGATGTGGAATGGCCTGAACCAATTTGGTGCTCATAGAATTGGAGTTTCTACAAGTTTTTTCTTTAGTTGTTGGAATGCATTTTCAAATTCCTTGGTCTAGATGAACAGTGCATCTTTCTTGGTAAGTTCTATTAATGGCTTCGTGATCTTTGAGAAATTTTTAATGAAGTGCTAGTAATAACTAATGTGGCCAAGGAATGACCTCACATCCTTCACTATTTTGGACTATTTGGTAATTTCTTGGATGACCCTTATTTTTTTTGGGTCCACCTCAATCCCTTTATTTGAGATTCGATGTACCAAGATAATGCCCTCTTAGTTCATCAGGTGGCTCCTTTACCAATTGAGCTATTTGTTAGTCTTCACATACCTTTTAAGAACTTCTTAAGGTAGTTCAAGGCTTGCTCAAATGTGGTCCCATAGGTAGAAAAGTCATTCATAAATACTTCTACCCCACTATCGATCTGTTCCTAGAAGATGCTAGGGACCAATCGTTGAAATGTGATGGGAGAATTGCATAGGCCAAATGACATATTTTAGTATGCAAAAGTCCCCCAAGGAATTGTAAAAATTATCTTTTCTTGGTCTTTAGGTGTGATTTTAATTTGGTTATAGCCACTATAACCATCCAAAAAGTTGTAGTAATAATGCATCATAATAGTATCTAGTACTTGGTCCACAAATGGCAATGGGAAATGATCTTTGTAAGTTATCATATTTAATAACCTGAAGTCTATACAGACTCTCCATTTTCCTTATTTTTTGGGCATAATAAGAGGGCTAACCCACTCGCTATCCATAGTAGGATAAATGAACCTGGCCTTGAGGAGTTGTTCAATCTTCTCTTTGATAATTTTCTTGAGTTTTGGGTTCAAGCACTTTTGCAATTGTCTCTTTGATTTAATGGAAGAATCTATAAAGATGCTATATTGGAATATCCTTGGATCAATTCCTATTAACTCATGATATGATTAGGAAAAGGCTATTGGCCATTTGTTGATAAGCTCCAACAATTTCTTTTTTTGTACAAGAGTGAGTGTGATATTGATAATTACTAGCTTTTCATTGTTTAGAAATGCATACTTCATTCCTACCAGTAGAACCTTTAATTTAAGGGGGTTTTGCTTAAAAGATTTAGGGATCTCCAACTCTTCCTAATCAATCTCACTTTGTGCATCAGAGAGTTGGTGATGGAGCTACTTCAACTTATCCATCCTTTCCACATAGGAGTTGGTGAGGCTCTCAACTAGTTCCATGCATATTGTTGATCCAGATTTATTTTTAGTTATCAACCACTGAGTACACTCATGTTTAGTGGCTACTACATATAAGCACCTTTGAACCTTTGTGATATCTAAACACTTATTTCATGCCTGAAGTGATGTGCCCTTGACAGTCCATAGTTTCTACATGCAGTGGCACCTTGTGTCATTATACATGATGCATGGAACTCTCTTCTTCTTAATTTTTTCAAATTCATATTCCTTGAAAACTTTCAAGGAAAGGTCTTTGATCCCCAACTTTGCATCTATGGTGCTTAGCCATGCTTTTCTCATGATGATATGGAAGTCCCCTTTTCTATTTTCTATATGGATTACTAGAGAATTAGTAGGATATGACCATCCATAAACGATGGTTACAATGTCTTCCACCAATCCTAAAAAAACAATGATGGATTGGTTTTCTAGCTCTAGTCTAATGCTGCTCTTTTCTAAGGAGGGTAGGTTCTATGCTTCGTACATTTTTTGCAAAATCAAGTTAACTCCAAAACCTAAGTCTAAAAGAGCCTTACATGATTCATTTCTGGTAATTTGTAAGTAGATAAGAGGACCCCCAAGATCAGATCTCTTCCTAGGAAGATCACTAGCCTCGATATAATCTATGACCACATGGGTGAACATGATAGTGTGTAACTAGGAAGTACATTGGTTCAAAGGTTACTTGATAGAAATTTTAGAGGTGGAAGTAGTAGGGTTAACAAACAAAAGTGTAAGTTTATCTTACCATGGTCTTTTGTAAGGCTTGGATTTAGAACCACTTGACTAAGGAGTTGATTGTAACTTTATTACCCTTGTAGCATTCCTTTATTGTGGCTAGGTAGGTATCTCACTTTGCATGGATGGAGTAGGTGGAAAAGGAGTTGAAGATGGTGGTCTAGGAGTGGAAGAATGTTAAGGAGAATAATAGGAAAATGGGGACTTCCCCCTTAGTAAAGGTGCTTTGTAGTATTCAAGAGAATAATAGTGATGTGAAAAGAAAGTATGACTGGAAGAGTCAGAAGGAGAGGTGGGCTACTGAACGTAATACCCATATGAATCCAAATAATAATAAGGGTACTACTGCCTTGAAGGTGGAATCCCCCATGACTGTGAGTGTTTCCACTACTAGTATTGTTCTTGAGCTTGAGGTGGACTCCACTTGATAGTAAGCTTGTTGGTGGAACTACTACCAATAGTTGCCTTGTGGATAAGGCATCCACCTGGATGCATGCCATTTTTCTAGTCTAGGATTTAGAGCATATATCCCAGATTCTTGAAAATGAGACAAGACAGGGAAACATCCCTTAGGATGTTCATATTAGCATATGTCACAACCATCATCATCAGTTCTTAAATCTACAACCTCCTCTATTGTTGTAGCTTTATCTTTATCTCTGCAATATTCTTGTTCAATGTCCTTTTTCTTCCTTCACTCACGATCCCTTTCTCCATGATCCTTAAATTCTTCTATAATTTATAAAGTAGCTTGGAATTTCTCATCCAAGGATTCCCACATTTTATCAACCTTAGCTAAAATTCAATAATAGATGTTTGAATCGACAAGGTTTTCCTTTGCACTAGTTCATCAAGTGGTGCCCCCTCCTCATTACCATAGAAATGGACCTCTCTCTTGTAGATGGAGGGGTTTCTATTGTATTCTTTTGCACTTTCTCACTTTTTTAGTTCTCCTTCCTCTTTGGCCACTTTCTCAATGATCCTTTGAATCTGATGGGCCATTAGCTTAGAAAGTCTTACTTGGGCATAGATCCCAACGATTCTCCTTATTTTAGTTCTAAGCCCATCTATGATTTGGTGTAGTTGGTCCCTTTGAGAGTATTTGTGACCTAATCATCAATGCAACAAAGAGTAGTACTTGCTCATGGTTGCATCCAAGGACTCATGAGTACCTTGTTTCCACCCTTGGACTTGCCTCCTCAAATTGGACACTTTGGAGTATGTTTGGTACTTATCATTGAACAGCTCTAGCATCATACTCCATCGTCAAATAGATTCTAGTTCCAAGGAGCAATACCAACTTTTTTCTTCCTTTATGAGTATTATTGGGAACAATTTTAGCTTTTGCCATTCATTTTCTACATTCCACAAGGCACATACATCATGGAATGCTTGCAAATGATTTTGTGAATTTGAATTATATACCTCTTCAAACTTAGGGATATTGTTCATATCTAACTATTTAATATGGCTATCCTTCAAGTGCCTAGTAAGAATTTTTATAGCCTTTGAGATATTCAGCATGTTTCTAATAGTTAGTAGGGGCTCATCATAGTCATGATGATTTCTGTGACCTCTATCATGGCTATGCTATCTATGGTGAGTCTTTTTGTGCCTTCATTCTCTATGATGTTCTTCCTCACATTGTTGCTCATGCTCTTGGTTCTTG
Organism: Gnetum montanum; assembly: GCA_015680685.1. Classification (NCBI taxonomy): domain Eukaryota; kingdom Viridiplantae; phylum Streptophyta; class Gnetopsida; order Gnetales; family Gnetaceae; genus Gnetum; species Gnetum montanum. The sequence goes on from MNCI01011315.1 coordinate 330,395, forward strand.
TTGTCTCAGTAGGATCTATGATCAGCCTTATCTTGTCATTCATTGTCATCCGAATCTCGGTTGTTTCTACCACAGTCCTAGCCTCTACTTCTCCTATTAGGGTTAGAGGATGAAGATGATGAGGATGATGATGAAGGTGAAGAGGGAGGAGAACTAGCATCAAAACAATGCCTATTGCCCCCTCTTCTTCAATCCCTATCTTGATCACCATGCTTGTCATTGTTCTTGCCTTGGTTACCATCTTTTGAGGCTCCCTAATCTTGAGACTCATTCTTTCCATTACCAGGGTTGTTAATAGTTGACTGTAATTACTAGTTAAGGGTCTCCTTCTCAAACAAGAGAGGAGAATCTATGTATTAGGAGGCACCCAAAAAGAAGTCCTTGTATTTTCCATGGGTTTGCTGGAATAAGTGCTTAGGAAGCCTTTTGCCTTTTGAAGCCTCATATCAAGCCTTCATCAATTAATCTTTTTTTGGTTGGACATCTATGGGATGATAATCCTGATAGGCATGGTCTTGAAATTTGTACTTCATGTTAAGTCCAGCAATACCCAACTTGATGAGATTATTTAATAGCATTGTTGGAATGGATCAATTGATAAGCAACACAATGTTTTCCTCCATGTCCCTCCATTGCAACTACTCATCTTGATGTAGGATGAAGGTGAAATTTGAAGTGTAAACATCCAAATGGATATAGAAAACTTTGAATTATTAGGACACTTATGTCTTTTGGCCTTCTTGCCTTTGAGTGGATTCACTTAGAAATGGTGGTCGAGAATCCTCCTTGCGAGAAGAAGTTATATTAGTGATTTGTCAAAAGTAGTGTGCATTTAGTAATATTATGTTTTTAATGATTTTTCTTTAAGTGTTTTTACAACATCCATAGAGAATTTCATGATCTTTCTTATGCTTATCTAACTAAAATACCTGGCAATGGTACTAATGATGAGTAGCGAGTAGTCCCTATAAGTGTTTCACTTCGAATTCGATCAAATTCCATGGACTTTAGCTCCTAAATGCACAATAGGCAAGGTAGTGACTTTAAGATGCGATCTTTGTCTTCTTAGTTTCACTTGTGTAAGTGCAAGGGTATGTGATGAGCGGTGAGGTACCCCTTATGCCCAACCATACAAATCACAAGCATTCACGCACAATCTGGTCAAATTTTGTGGATGGGACTAGTTGTGGCATTTAGATTGTTATGCCTTGATCATAGTTTGTTGTCTTCTGACTTGGAATAGTGGTAGCTTTGTCATGTATGATTTAGTTCAAAGTGAGGCATATGATTTTTGATGTTATTTCAGCCTTATGCTACTCATGATGATAATTGAGAAATTAATTATTTAAACTAATTAACAATGAAATGCAAAGTCTAAACTAGCCTATGGGTGATGAGTATTTATTCCTAGCTTGCTATAAACATCTTGAACCCACGTATCCACTACTAGAATTACCAAGCGCTATGCTACTAAGCAAACTAAGCAATAATGTTGTTGAGATTACTAAGCAAATACGTGTTTATGCTCAAAATTGGTCATGCATATTCCACTAATTCATTCACATGCATGGAAATGTAAATATTAACTAAGTACATGAAACGTAAATTGCATGAAAAGTAAATTTAATCTAAGTCAAAGTGCTGTAATGAATAAGAATTAATCTCAATCTTATTGTCATTCATGGAATGTGTCCAGACACATTACCACTCAAATAAGATGTCACACAATTGCCTCAAATCCATACTGTAGGTACTCATTGACTATTCTCTAAGATTACAAAATAAAATTGCAAGAGTTTAGCTATTATATTGACCAAAGAATGCCAATACACAATGGAAGCATGCATATTTATAGGTGAAAATAGAAACTGCATCAATGGGGCCTCATAAATGTAGCAAAAGCTATGTTGACATAGCCCCATTGATAGGGCCGTGTCGATGGGGACCCATTGATGCAACACTTTGACACTTCATCATACTCCCATAACTAAATGAAAACTCATCCTTGAGTTCCTTTATAAAATTTGGAAGGTATGAGATTATTCACTAACACTTGACATAACAAGATTGAGTGCTACATTACAAAATTTTATTCTAGTGGATGCATACAAAATGATAGAGTGAGAAAAAGACTGGATAAACATTGAAGATTACAAATTTGCAGAGTTCTTCAATTTGCTAAAGATGATTCTTCTTTTTCCTTCTAGTGGTGGTAGATTTTCAACCTTGATTATTATGTCAATGCTACTTTGGTTAAGTGGAAAATTCTTGAAGGATGGACTAAAATTTCTTCTCATTGTCTGATGGATCTAGCAAACATGTAATGCTTAAGTTTCTATCTTGTATGTGCTATGATTTATCCATGGGCATATCCTCCATTGTCCCCCTCTTAGCTTTGTTTTCATGCCTGGCAAAAGACCTTTTTCCTTAGGTGTTTCTTTTAGCATCACCTATAGGCACCAAAGGATCAACATTAGTTTTGGTAAATTTTCCTTAATAATTAACCCTTTTTAGATCCCTTAGTTTTTGTTTAAGCACAAGATGATGACAACATACTATGGCCAAGACTATGTGGTAACTAAAGTCATCAAGCTATTCACATTATTTTGATCAATTACTATTAGTTACCATGATGTTTGAAAATAGGATGTTAGAAAAATTTCAAAGTAGACATCCCTAACCCCCATGATTAATAAGTGTAACTTTGAAAGCACACAAGTTTTCAAATAATTGAAACCAAAGGTCTGATTCAAAAGATGACCAAGAAATATTGAACTTGAAGGATATTTTAATTGAAAAGTAGAAAAAAGTAAAAAGTAATTGAAAGTGATGAGAAGTAGTTTCAAAATTATGCATAAGTTTAGAGAAACTTTCATTGATGTTCTAGAAGATATGAAGGTTAGTTCAAAGCCATGATCAACAAAAGTTATGCAAGTGGATCCTTTCCAAAGTAGGCTCTTGCCATAATGCCCTTGCATAACCACTTCTATAGATGTCTGTGGGCATCTTAGAAGTTAAATGTAGACCATGCCTTTATTCCAAACAATACACAACTACCGTGGTTAGGATGTTGCACTATACTACACAAAATCAAAAGGCTCATAATTGCATGCAGTAGTGAGGTGAATAATGGGATGAGAAAGGATTGCAAAGATCGAGATGTAAGGTACTTGACCATGTTCACAATAATTTCTTATGAAAAATTTGATTAACATGATTAGCATACCTATTCATCCAAGTTCAAACTAAGTCCATATCATGAATAGTGGCCTTGCATTGATCTATTCCTTCTTGCTGACCACCATGAGTCCAAAACCACCTCAAAGACCAATCATCACTCCAAAAAGAAAAGAAGGAAGGAAGGGCCTTAGTTAGAGGGTGCCTTCAGGCATGGGTAACATGTCTTTCTAGCCCCATAACTAGTGCTTGTAGTCCATTATTATGTCTAAAGGTTGTCCTTTGAATTTCCATCATTGTATTTTTACTCTCTCTCTCTCTCTCTCTCTCTCTCTCTCTCTCTCTCTCTTTGTTTTTTTTGAATATTTTCGATGGAAACCACACCATGCAAAGAGAGAGCTTCCTTTTTTATTGGTTGATAGAGGAGTGACGAGACATTCCAAGAGGATTCATAAACCACATGAAGGAACCCAAAAAATCCCCTTGAGGTCACACCCTTACCATTCCCACTTGGTCATTCCCTCTTTCTTCAGGGTACAGTGATCATTGATTAATTTTAGTTTCATGAAAGAAGAACCAAATTGTTTCCATGAAAAAGACCTTTTAGTTAGAGAATTGGAGGGATGGATGAGGTGGCCTCACTACTTTACACAATTACTTACCCAATCATCTTAATAGCATAGAATAAAAACCCAACACATAGTGTTGACTTCTACATCATGACTTGACAATATTATTAATGAAAACATAAAAGACATTCATAAACATAAAGAAAATGACTTAGGAAAAGAGAATATTATAAAGAAAAGAACAGAAAAATATTAAGAAATGGAAAACATATGAAGAATTAGAAAATTTTGGAAGAAATAGGAAAATGATAAAAAATTTTAAAACAAAAAAAAAGTGAAAAATACTTATTAGTTCTTGGACCAGGATGGAGCTTCTCCCCCACAACTAATCTTATGGCCACATGTTTAGGAGATGGACTACACAATCCCCTAGTTATACACTATCAATTTCCCATCTATCATCGTTACTGAATTAATTAATCATGTGGTATCACATCTAACATTGGTGATAGTCTCATTTGGATCATTTTGAGATGTATCTTCATCTAGACTTGAAGGTATTTATGTTTTGGGGGATCCAGATGTGTTTGCTTCTTTTTCTTGATTTTCTATGTTAATTCTTGGGTCTTCATGTTTAATATTCTTTTTCAATGTATAATCAGAGTGTGAGATATATGCATCTAAGTCATCTATTTGGTCCATTTTCTTAAGTCTAGAACTAATAAGTAGATTAGTTTCCTCCATGCCTCGTTGAAACAATTTTATATTCTCATATTCAAGCCACTAGGTTTCTTTTGGTTTAGAGGCTACTAAGTAGACTGGTTTTTACTAACACACTTGCTTTTGAACTTTATGGTGGGTTGGTATAGGGGTTGTGTTAATATTTTAAACTTATAGCCCACAACTACACCCTTTATTATTAGTAGTAATGCATGGATTTTTCTGTCTCTCCATAGTGATAAGTTCATTGTTTCTATCAAGTATTAGAGCAACGATGGATGTTGGCCTTTGCATATGATTGAAGCACATTGGTTTTGAAACAAAGCGTGTTGTAGTTGATTAGAATTATGCTAGTTTAGAAAAGTTAATAGGTCAAAAAGTGTTGTGCTTATGCATGGGAACTATCCTAAAAGAAAGGGAATTTCCAAGATTGGGTGCAGATCTATTGACATTATCAATTCTATGTATGTTCACAACACAAGTGACATTCTCTTATTGATGTTGTGGTTCTAAACCTTCCTATGTTATTAGAGGTGACATATGGTGGAGGTAAGTATGAGAATATTGAGGATATGATGAAGAGTGAGAGGTGTGTGGTGGTGATCTCATATAAGATGTTGTAGGTTGATGATATTTGGGAGAGGAGTAGTAGTAATTAGAGGTAGAGGAAGTGAAACTAGTCAGTGAAATAGGTTGTTTAACATAATATCCATACGAGTTTGATTAGTAGTAAGGGTAGTATTGGTTTGATGATGGCCTCCGCCATGACTATGGATTTTTCTACTGCATTGGATGATAGTGTTGAGGTTGGTAAGAAGTCCCACTAGGATGGTATGGTTGGTTGTAGGACTGTCTATAATTACCTTGTGAGAAAGCTAATTTCTTAGGCATTTGCTTTTGTATGAACTTGGGATTCAATGCAAAATTTCAATACTCATGTAGATGTAACATGATTGGGTAATAGATGTTTGGATGGTCATATATGCATATGTCACATCCATGATCTTCTTTGGTGGTTGAGTCTATAGCCTTTTCTTCTATAACCATTTCCCCTTTTTTCCAATTAGTGTTTTTACCTATCTCTTGGTCCCTTTTTTGTGGTAACTTGATTTGTTTTGCATTACTCTCTCCTCTACAATTTCTACACAAGTTGTAAATTTTGCATTTATCCATTCGAACATCTTATCTAGCTTTGCTTCAAGCTAATCAATAAAATTTTGTATTGGCAAGGTTTGTTGTAAAATCACCTCATCGAGAGCTACCTCTTTTTCTTCATAATAGATATGGATCCTCTTCTTTTGAAGAGTTGGGTCCCAGTGATATTTCTCAACATTCTCTCATTTACATAGCTCTCCTTCTTCCTTTTCCATACACTTCATTACCTTTTGGATCTGATGGGTTCCTAGTTCATATAATTGACCTCAAGCATATATCGCAAGGGTCTCTCTCGATTAACTAAGAAGCCCATCTATGATGTGGAAAAGTTTCTCTTCTTAAGAGAAACCATGGCCTGCACATTAATTTAGTAGAGAATACAATCTATCTAGGGTCATATCCAAGGATTCATGTTGTTCTTGTTTCCATCCTTGGATTCATTTCCTTAGGTTTGACACCCTTACATAGGTTTGGTATTTCTCATTGAAGAGTTCTAACATTGTGGACCACCAACAAATTGAATTTGTTTTCAATTATCTATACCACACTTTGGCTTTGTCTATGAGTGTCCTAGGAAAGAGCTTAGGCTTTTGCCACCCACTTTCAATGTTTTGTAAGACATAGGCATCATGGAAGACTTGCAAATGATGTTGTGGTTTAGAATCATTGCCTCTCGCAAATTTAGGGATGTTATTCATATCAAGCCTTTTGATGCAACTTTCCTTGTGATGCTTGTGGGGTATTTTAACTACCATCGTAATTTGCATCATGATCTTAGTGGCCAACAAGGGTTCATCATCATCAAACATGTCATGGTGAAAATTTCTATTTCTATTTGCTTGATTGTGATGATTTTTTCTATGCTCATTTTGATGTATTTGATTTTGCCCTTGGGTTCCATTTCTATCCTTATTTTGACCTCATAGTGGAGCTTAATCTTTATACCTATGTTCATCTTCATCAGAATTAGACGTTGAAGAGAAAGAGGAAGATGAGGAACTGGGAGAGTCTTCATGGCTTCTATAGTGTTCCTCATGGTTCTTTGATTTATCTTTTTTAGGTTTTAAGAAGGTCCTAGGGCCTAAGATCTCCCTTGGTCTAGGACTTACTTCATCTATTCTAGGATTGTCTTCCTTAGGTGAATGTAGTCCTTGAGTGTAATCAAGATGGTTATGAATACATGAAATCCTTGCATGAGGTTGGTCACTCCAATTTTCTTCAGTGTATATCTTATTAGTTCTCCAATGAATGTTGTCTTCATACGATGCATTATTGCTTCCTTGTGAAAGAAACATTACTGTTTGTTAATGATGTGTGTGATTTAATATTTTTTGAAAGATAAATCATTAATGTGTTTACAGCAATCATGTATGATATAACTAATCTAGATAACTAGCACCATCCCCGGCAACAACGCCAATGATGACAGGCGAGGTACCCTCTACATCCAACCATATGAATCACAAGCATTCACACATGATCTAGTCAAATTTCATGGATAGGACTAGTTATGGCATCTAGATCATTATGCCTTGATTGTAGTTTGTTTTCTTCCCACTTGGACTAGTGGTAGCTTTGTCATGCATGGTTTAGTCCAAAGTGAGGCATATGATTCTTGATGTTGTTTCAACCTTATGCTACTCTTGATGATAATAGAGAAATCAATTATTTAAACTAATTAACAATGGAATGTAAAGTCTAAACTAGCCTATAGGCAATGAGTGCTCTTTCCTAGCTTGTCATACATATCTTGAACCCACGTATCCACTACTGGGATTACCAAGTGCTATGCTATTGGGTGCACTAAGCAATAATGTTGTTGGGATTTATTGACGACCGTTTGGGACGCGACCACCAACGAGTGTCCTTGAACAGGATTTAGGTGCCTGCTGGTCTCTAGCAACACCAAGGCCTAGATACCTCCAAATAAACTCAGTAGTTAATGTGAGTATGTGTATGTGCTGTTGCGGCATGCGGTTGTGAGAAATGTAACGATTGCGTTGTACGTGAACTACAAATGACTTACTTTAAAGAGATTCAGCCAACTTTGCCAAGTACTGTGAGTTCTTGAAAATTTCCTATTTTGTTCAACTGCCTAGTCTACACGGTCCTTATAATACCTACTTGTAACAAATAAAATTTTGCAAAAACATTTGAGCACAACTCCGCAATCTACTCCTAATTTTCCCCAGAGAAAGAGATAGTTCCACAAGAAAACTAGAAATAGAGCAAGATTCGATGGAAATAAGCAGAAAAGAAAAGAAAGCAGATTTGTGTAGACCTCAAATATTTAAACAAGGTAAAATGACACGAGTAAACACTTCGCAATAAAGCTATCCCAAATTCAATATCTACGAATTGTTCAAACTTCCAAGGCTCAAACAAGCAATATCTTCAAGACAATCCTATTATGCTACCAAAAATTACTGCGTAAACTACCACGTACGAGATTCCATTTTGACTAGATACTAGGTGTCAACGATTGCATTCAAACAGAACCTTTAAAAGACTTGATAATTTCTGATTGAAATACCACGAGAATTCACTTTAAAGATAAAAAGAAGCTATTCTGGTCCCATCAAAATACCAAAGATTTTCTGAACCCTCTCGACTACTGAATTGTTCAACGGCGTGACTACAAACAGAGGCTCTCTTACAACAATCCCAATAGCAGTTCCCACACGTTGCACAATAATGAAATTTACTACTAAAATGCTCTTAAGGCTTTTAAACACAAGTGCTTCTATGGCAAAATTTTAATAGAAATTTCTATCGGGCAACAAGAATAGTAAGAGCAATCTAAAAATCCCAAAATTACTTGCCAAGGATGATACTATCTAAACCACTAGCTAAACAATTTAACAAAACAAAAAATGAAATGAATAACTCACAGGACCATGAAAAAGAGGCTGAAATATTTATTCTAGCAAGCCATCTTGCAAGAAATCTTCTTTACAAATCGTCCAAATGTGATGTATGAGACCCCAAGTGATGTGAGAAGTGATCATCCCAAGTGATGATTCCTTTCCAAAAAATTGAGATCCCTTCCTCCTTGACCCCTGAAGCCTTTTTATAGGGTTCAAAGGTAGGTAGGGAAGTTACATATTCCAAAATATCCCACAAATATCTCTCCTAACTTTTCTCTCAAGTAACTTGACTAACCAATTAGAAAATTACTTGCCCAACAAGCTAGAAGAAAGTTATGTAGTTAGGGAGTTAGGAATTTATGCTTAAAATTAGGAGAATTTTATGCTAACATTAATGTAATGTAACATTAAATGGGATAATTAATATTGCAAATTTATAATGGGTAGTAATTTATATGTTTTAAACTAATAGTTGTTATGACTTAGGATAATTGAAGGTAAGTCTCTAAATCAAGGCTTCATACAATGAGTACTTCATGCTATGGATATATATATATATCTACATATATATATTGTTGGTTAATTTATATTCCATTTTAACCATATGCTTTGAGTGGCAAAAGTTATCAAAAGCGACAAAGTTATGTCCTTAAACGATTTTTCTTGTCTTCCGCGTGGAGGCTCTATCACAGTTCCAGGACAATGGTCTTTCCCTTATTTTTGCACAGAACCTATAAGAACTGACACATGTTTGAACCAAGATTCAAAATGTAGCATCATCTAAAATTGCAGATTCAAACTGCCTCCGCACAATAAGGCCCTGCAAAATCGTAACCGATGATCACCGCGAGGGAAGGCTCTGCAACTGCAATCTGACCTACCGTCGCGTGATGGAGAAGAAAGGGGTTTTTTTTGAAGAACAACATGCCCCAAACAGAGGGTTTCAATTGCCAGAAATTTTTCTGTTTTGCCCCCAAAATTAGTTTAGGGCTTCCTGCGTTTTTTGTGTTCTCTTTTTTTGCTTGTCTTTGCCATTGCTGTTGATTACAGGATCTGAGATGAATGGGTTATGAATTGGTTGCTGAAACTGCTATGACATTCTGTGAATAAAATCAGGACCTAAACAAAATAGGGCATCTTTCTCTGTGTACTGTATACAGAAGATTTCGATTTTTGTTGTTGAATCCCTACGTTCTGCCCTCGCCTTCTATTGGCCTCAGTTCTGTCCGATTCTTTTTACGCGTTTGCGGCCTGAAACTCCTGTGAAAACAGCTCATTGGTGCAAGAAGGGCCTTCCACGCACTTCCCGAACTTAGATTTGGCGTCTGACGAGTCGGCAATGTAGCTCCGATGGGTATGTGGGTGTAGTCCAGAACCAACAAGCAGAAGGAAGAACCTCAATACGACGGCATTCAGTTCTGTTTTTTGTTTTTGTTTTTCTCTGGTTTTGTTTTTCCAGCAGCGTATGGGTCTCAGATCATACGTGAATTCGGATTTTTTTTAATACAGAAACCTTTACACCCTTTGACAATTACAAATTCAAAACCAGTTGAACTCTTTAGTTGATTTTGGATAATTCACTACCTGCAGTGTTGTTTATTTTGTCCATATATTGCTTTCTTGTGGTAAATAATCCTTCTCTTCTTTTTATTCCAACCTTCACTTTAGAAAATAACTTGACACTTTAATTTACTTCTCAAGAAGGTTTTAATCATCAAGATTATTTACCAGGATTTCTTCTCCAAGAATACCCATTACTCACAATACTAGACTGCAAATTTTCAACCAGGAATTTTGCTCATATTTTGAGCAAAACATTCCAAATGAACAAAATATTCCAACTACTCCATGTAATGGCCAAATGTGCCAACATTTCTGCCCCCTTAAAAACTCAAAGAAATTTATGCCTCATTTTGAAACTAAAACATACTAAAATTCTCATTGAATTTTTACATTCAAAAGAAATCTTTTTTGAGGAAAATTCCCATTTAACATAAGGTGCAATGGGACAAAAACCTGATTCCTAAGAAAAATAATAAACTGTACATCATCAAGTCCTTCATGGACTATTCTTGGGATG
>MNCI01011315.1:348228-376051 GCA_015680685.1 Gnetum montanum
TCCAAATGTGATGTATGAGACCCCAAGTGATGTGAGAAGTGATGATCCCAAGTGATGATTCCTTTCCAAAAAATTGAGATCCCTTCCTCCTTGACCCTTGAAACCTTTTTATAGGGTTCAAAGGTAGGTAGGGAAGTTATATATTCCAAAATATCCCACAAATATCTCAAAAATATCTCTCCTAACTTTTCTCTCAAGTAACTTGACTAACCAATTAGAAAATTACTTGCCCCACAAGCTAGGAAAAAGTTATGTAGTTAGGGAGTTAGGAAGTTATGCATAAAATTAGGAGAATTTTATGCTAACATTAATGTAATGTAACATTAAATGGGATAATTAATATTGCAAATTTATAATGGGTAGTCATTGATATGTTTTAAAATAATAGTTGTTATGACTTGGGATAATTGAAGGCAAGTCTCTAAATCAAGGCTTCATACAATGAGTACTTCATGCTATGGATATATATATATATCTACATATATATATTGTTGGTTAATCTATATTCCATTTTAACCATATGCTTTGAGTGACAGAAGTTATCAAAAGCGACAAAGTTATGTCCTTAAACGATTTTTCTTGTCTTCCGCATGGAGGCTCCATCACAGTTCTAGGACAACTGTCTTTCTCTTATTTCTGCACAGAACCTGTAAGAACCGACACATGTTTGAACCAAGATTCAAAATGCAGCATCATCTAAAACCACAGATTCAAACTGCCTCCGCACAATAAGGCCCTACAAAATTGTAACCGACGATCACTGTGGTGAAAGGCTTTGCAACTGCAATCTGACTCTGCTGTTGCATGCTGGAGAAGAAAGGGGTTTTTTTTTGAAGAACAACGCACCCCAAACAGAGGGTTTCAATTGCCAGAAATTTTTCTGTTTTGCCCCCAAAATTAGTTTAGGGCTTCCTGCGTTTTTTGTGTTCTCTTTTTTCGCCTGTCTCCGCCATTGCTGTTGATTACAAGATCTGAGATGAATGTGTTATGAATCGGTTGCTGAAACTGCTATGGCGTTCTGTGAATAAAATCGGGACCTAAACAAAACAGGGCATCTTTCTCTGTGTATTGTATACAGAAGATTTAGATTTTTATTGTTGAATCCCTACGTTCTGCCCTCGCCTTTTATTGGCCTCAGTTCTGTTCGATTTTTTTTATGCGTTTACGACCTGAAACTCATGTGAAAATAGCTCATCGGTGCAAGAAGGGCATCCCACGCACTTCCCAAACTCAGATTTGGCGTCTGATGAGTTGGCAATGTAGCTCCAGCGGGTATGTGGGTGCAATCCAGAACCAACAAGCAGAAGGAAGAACCTCAATACAGCAGCATTCAGTTCTGTTTTTTGTTTTTGTTTTTTTCTAGTTTCGTTTTTCTAGCAGCGTATGGGTCTCGGATCATACATGAATTCGGATTTTTTTTTTAATACAGAAACCTTTACACCCTTTGACAATTACAAATTCAAAACCAGGTGAACTCTTTAGTCGATTTTGGATAATTCACTACCCACGCTGTTGTTTATTTTGTCCATATATTACTTTCTTGTGTTAAATAATCCTTCTCTTCTTTTTATTCCAACCTTCACTTTAGAAAATAACTTGACACTTTAATTTACTTCTCAAGAAGGTTTTAATCATCAAGATTATTTACCAGGATTTCTTCTCCAAGAATACCCATTACTCACAATACTAAACTGCAAATTTTCAACCAGGGATTTTGCTCATATTTTGAACAAAACATTCCAAATGAACAAAATATTCCAACTGCTCCATGTAATGGCCAAATGTGCCAACAGGATTACCAAGCGAATATGTGTTTATGCTTGAAGTTAGTTGTGCTCATTCCACCAATTCATTAACATGCATGGAAATGTAAATATTAACTAAGTACATAAAAAATAAATTGCATGGAAACTAAATTTAATCTAAGTCAAAGTGTTGCAATGAATAAGAATCAATCTCGATATTATTGTCATTCATGGAATGTGTCTAGGTACATTGCCACTTAAATAAGATGTCATACAACTGACTTAGATCCACACTATAGGCACTCACTATCTATTCTCTAAGAGTACAAAATAAAACTGCAAGAGTTTAGCTACTCTATTGACTAAAGAATGCCAATACACGATCGGAGCATTTGTATTTATAGGCAAAAAAAGACACTGCATCGATGAAGCCTCATGAATGTAACAAAATCTATGTCAATGCGGTCCCATCAATGGGGTTGTGTCGATGGGGACCTGTTGATGTGACACTTTGATGCTTCATTAGTATGGTTAAGTGTAAGCTAAGGCACATGTTTTTTATTTATTTTTGTATTTTGTTTAATTTAGTCTAAGTGTGGAACAAAGTAATTAATTGTGAATTAACTAATCAACCATCTAATGCCTTAATTTAATTATCCTAACATAAGCATCTTGGCCCACCTTCCATGCACATTTTGAACTCGTTAGGAATGCTACTAAGCTACCAAGAGTTAGGCTATTGGGTGAACCAAGCAATAACACTGCTAGAATTACCAAGCATTAATCATATGTTCAAGGCTGTTGTACTTATGTGTGATGATTAAGTGTACTAATTAACTAAGAATATGAACATAAAATGCATAATGATAAAATGTATGAAAGAAAGCATTAAACTATTCTTAGTGTTGCAAGGAGTTCTAAGAATCTTGTCTTTATTGTTGACACATCAAAGTGTTTAGGTAAATTGATGTTCGAATAATGATCTGTACAATCCTTGAAGTCCTACTGTGGGCACTTAGAAAATATTCTAACTTTGATGAAAGAAAACAACAAGAACTTAGCTACTCTATCAACTTAATGTTGTCATAAATGTGGTGCATGCATGTATCTATATAGGTAAAGATAGACATTGCATCGATGCATCTAACTATGTGTTGATGCATCTAACCATGCGTCGATGCATGGCCGTCAACGTAGCCCATCAAGTGATTTATGACATAGGTATATTGTAAGTTTTATAAAAGTTTATAACTTAGTGCTACTTAGTAATATTGAACTTGTGACATGGGGTTGCCAAGCTAAGACCCATACCATGAGGCTAACACCTCATTCATTGTTGAGACTAATAATAAGTGACAAGGTAAAGATCCTCCACAAGGGGTATCACTTACTTATTTTGATACAAATATTGGTATTAAGCCACAACACACTATCTTGAATCCTTTTGCTATTTTAAGTTCAAGCATACATGTTGAATAGTAATGTAAATTATGTTAGACCTCAAACCTTTCTCCCTACTAACAACTAATTTTTTTCACTTATTTTTTCAATGTATCAATTGTACGATTGTTCAACTGACTAGATAGTCCTAAAATAGAAAATTTTTTCGTTTAATATATATATATATATTGATGATATCCACTGAGTGTCAAGTTGTGATGTACTTTAAATTTTCTTTGTTCATTATTAATATTTTTTTGGGGTCTGACACCTTCCACTACATCTTCCCCTCATGCCTCCTTGTGCCTACCCACCCCGACCCCACCACCGCCAACCCCACACCCTGCCCCCAAGGCCAAAATTTTAGGTTACAACAACGAGGAGTTAACTAGTAGTAAAACTCTTGATTTGAAAACTCTAAGTCATGTGTTTGATTATTATGTGCAATGCTGAGTTATAAAGTTCTAATTAGACTAAATATCTTGGGGTGTACTTATATTACAATTATTTTAGGGTTCAAACATTGCCCACTATTTTATGTTGTAACATAATTTTACTAAAAATTTCATTCCCCACCATCACTCACCCCAGCCAACCTTCTATAATTGAAGTCTTTTTTATGTGTCATTTTTATGATATTCATCATCATTATTATAGCCTTGTCCTAACAAAATGGGATGCACTATATGAATTCTCTTTTACCATTTACCTTTATAAAAATATTCCTTACTTATTTACAATTATTTTTTGCATGTATTCTTCATCTTTACTAATAAAGTGATGCAATAAATTTTTTGAATAATCATTGCCTAATCTTCGTTTTACATACCTGAAGCACCATTTCTCTAGCTTTATCTAAAATAAAAGCAACTTAAAGTTTACCGGACGAAAGGTTGCCAAGTAACTCATCATTGGCAAAAATAAATAAATCAATAAATTTTATAATATAGTTTGAGAGGCGATATTGGGGGCAACTTTGAGCGTATATTTCCAGCCGCGATCGTGCTCGAAATGTTTGAACGTTCCGGTGGCTTCTTCTTAAGCTGCAAACTTTTACGCTTTTACTGTGCATTTTTTGCTCTGATTGGATCACCAGCGATCTCGTCCAAATCGAAGATATGTATTTAAAAGTAGCTCATGTAGTTTTAAACATCGCCCAGTGACTGCAAGATGGAACTGCTACACCCTAATGTCAAGCAAGGAAGAAGAAGAGGCAGAGGTAGTGTTGATACCAACTCTCCCATGCTAACATGGGGCCATGATTTATCAGTTTCACCTCCATGGAAATTATTTGTGATGGTAACCTAGATTAATCAAGGTAAGCTTAACAGTAGGTCTTTTGAAATCTCATATACCTAGGCCATTCACTCTTAAAATTCTCACTCACTTCAATGTTTCTGGACAGCCAAGATTTCATACATCCAAATTATTTCAAAATTTAGGTAAACTTTATGCCTTTTTAAAAAAAACAAATAATAATAAAAAAGCATGTAGACATATATATTATTACCCAAACTAGGAATTAGACTTGTGACTCCAATTCTCCTCCTGAAAATTACTAATCATTAGTGATCTGCCTCTTTTTATTACATCAACATGTTAAGGACTCAGTTGATAATACTTGATACCATTTTACCTTTGATGTGCTACTTCACTTTACCGTTAATCCATTCGGTTGGAAGACGGTATAGACAAAGTAAAGACCCCTAAAAGCCCGTTAGCTAACAGATATTTGCTGCTGATATATTGTTAGAAGCCATATACGAAACCACAATAAATCAAACCTAGGATTCGGGCCAGCCATCCAGGAACTACACGTGGGTTTTGTATTTCTCGATGATTTTACAATCCAAAGCTTGATTCTTTCAATATTACTCAGGATTTTAGGTACCATTAAACAAAGGTTTAATGCCATTAAAGTTTTCATCACTGATCCTTAAAAGTGATAATTCAACATCATTGACGGAATCAGCTTTTCAACTCATAAAGGACGAGGCTCCTTCCAATAATATTGAAACCAATGTTAAAGGTCGGGATGCCTTGATGCAGGTTGTACCAATTTCAGAGAAGGCCGATAAGCCAAATCCGCCAGTGAAGTTAAGCAGTGAAAACTCTAAATGTAATTGCACTGTAACGTAGGAATAATATAATTATTTCTCGTCAGTTCTCTTTTGCAGTTATGCCTGGTAAAAGGCTAAACGCTTCAAACCTGAAAACCCGCTAAGGTTGTTAAAGGTTTTTCTGCGAGATCTGTGAGATTTTCAGTTTTAAAGTGACAGTATCTTAACTCTAACTAGGCTAATTAGTGATGCCCAATGATCAACGCGAAAGCAATGATTTCTAAGTTCGGTCATTTTAAGTGTCACTTGGCATTGCTGACAAAGCATTGTAAATTGTGTGACCATGGATTTTATGTATTTTTATTTTAAAAAAATTCGCAATCAGATACAGAATTGTAGCTGAAAGTCAACAAAGAGACATCTCACTAGACACTTAACGAAAAATAGGGATGAAATAACAGGCTGAATCAATTGATAGCTATAGGTTTAAGTGGTGCTTCTTTAACATGACACCACACGTTGAACCATATGAAATCCAAAGATCGGAAAGCCAACACTGGCAGGTGGTAGATTGACCTCACACAGGATCGTACTATAATCAAAAGAAAATATAAATAACTTTTTTTTTTACAATCTTTTATTCATCGTAAATTCCGAAGATTGAAGTTGGGCAACAGCTGAACTGTGTAATGCTCAGGATACTTCTTTTCTACGCTCCTTCAGTGATGTCCACTGTAGCTGCGTTCTTTTCAGCCTGCTTCTTTTTCTTTGATCTCGTGATTTCTCCTGAGATGTCTCCCCAACAACCTTCACTATGATAATTCTTAAAGATTATTTCATTTTCAAAATGGCTTACTACATACGCACAATATGAAAATTCCATGTAAATAATTCCCTTCCTGCCCAATTCTCAAATCATTAAAATGCTAGTGCTACAAAATATCAACCGTTATGAACGTGTGTCCTTCTCAGCCATTCTACTTGAACTAAGAATCTTCTAAAAATGCAATGGCAACTGCCCATGCAAGGTGGTCCTCCCTCTGACATCTGCCGTTCATTTTCTTCTAACTGCCATGCAAACTGTGAGCAGCAACGACTAAATTAGCAACTCCGAAATCTTCACATACGCATGGGCAAACCACCCTATACCAATGATGAGAAGCCCACGGAAACTTCTCATCCTGCCTCTCAGTACTGACCGAGATTTCCGCTGCAATTACCTTGATCCGCAGCGGTTGTTGCCACCGCCACCTTCTCCATTGCCAAAATTGGCGACCTCCTCGTTTCCACTATCTGCCGCCTGACCATCCTTGCCACTCTTTGCAAGTTTACTGACAAAGCTGTAGCACGGGAATTCCTGTGGGTGACTGCTGGTGTTGTGATCCCATTTGGCAATGAAACCGCCAGCGGCTGCCTGACTGAGCCGTCGGCTTCAGAGGAGACGCTCAGGGCGGCAAAATTGACCGTTTCTTTTCCGTGATGGTTCCCCCAAACGTCCCTGTAAACCCTGCTCCAAGAACCCTCCGCTTCGGCGCCATCCAAGCTGAACCCCTGTGGATCGTCTTAACCTCTAACACGACGATTCAACTCAAAGAAGAACTAATGATCAATTCTTGCAAAACCACCGATGACCGTGCCGTGGAGGTCCATGGTTCCCCACGGTCCTTGCCTTACCATTCACGGCGTCGATCACATTATCATTCGCCACCTTCTTTTCATAACTCAGTCCATAGAGTGTCTTGTAATTCCAGGCCAGAACGCAGAAAAGATAATCTGAATTGTGTTGAATGTAATCACAGGCACCACAAACCACAACGTCTGAATCCCCGGAAACAGATGGAGGAGGCATCTTCTTGAGTTTGGCAACAAATATTTGTAATTTTCTCCTCTGAAATTCTTCTTCTCCATCCTGCTCAGCCAAACTCTATGCGCAGGAGATTCGCGATTCCCAAGAAAATCTCACGTTCGCGGTGGATTCGGGCGTGTAATTCATTGTCGATTAAGATCTTACCTAATTTTACTACAAATCGCGTCCAATCTTACATCCGCGTCCAATACCCTCCTCCTATTCCGCCTTTTTATTTACAGATGCTCTTCCTATTCCGCCATTGATAGGGATTTGGATGCTCCCGCAGACTCTCCAAACGCTTTATTTCTCTTTCAACTCTAAAATTCTTTGCTTCATCTTCACTTTTTTATCTGCAGGCAGTGACAAAGAAGGCAATGAGCATTTCTCCTGATGAAGGGGGTCTCATCTGCCCAGTCTGATTTGGGTGACTGGGTAGGAGACTTGACTTATCAGATTCAGAATTACATCTATCATTCTATACTTTTTATTTTTTTCATTCATCATTGTCTTTCCTCGGAAAATCGATGGTTTCCTTCCAGCCGAATCTGGACGGAGTATCTCTTGGCAGTGGATTTTAGTGGATTTTCGTATCAATTGAGTTGCCTATTTTGCTTAGATTTACCTCCTTGATGATCTTTACTTTTCATTTTAGTTTATTCATATGATTTTAGAGAAAAGATTTTTATTTAGTGGATTGGTTTCGTATGTTTATTCATGGGTCATGGCCATCTCATGTTGTGTCTTTGGTTTCATATAATGGCCGTGATTCCAGCCAATCATAAATGCACAACCTGTAATAGAAGGGAATCAGTTGGTTACAAAACTGCTATTAGGCCTCTCTCCCTTTGCAAGTGCAAACAGAATAGTCTAAGCATACACTTGTTCAAAGTTCAAACAAAATTTCAGCACCATATCCTCCCCAAATCTTTATGGAGTGAAACATGCAAGAGGCATGAACTCAATCCACCACAACAAATTTGAAAACTCCAAAGACCCGCCTCTGAATTTCCTGCTATTCCAACTTTATAAAACGAGCCCATAAGCCCAAAACGTGTCGTGAACTTGCTGAGAGCATTACTAACAGCAGAAATAGATAGAGCTATATGAAAATGGTGGTGGGGAAGGGATTCCTGATGTTAAAATTTGATAAACTTTATTGGCTTATATGCTTGGTATTAGTTTTCTACTTTTATTCTATTTGCAGCCATGTCTGTCTTTGAGCAGAATCGTATTTACGTGGACGACATAAATTTCAAATGCCATGAACAATGCCATTTTCTGCTTTCCGTATCAAGCGTGTCTCAACATTTAGTGTGGGTTAGGAAGATCATACAATCTTTTCTTTACGATGCATTTAATGTTTGCATTATGCTAAAATTTTCAAATTATTTCAACTTTCAAGTATAACCAGATTTTTATTGTTTTGCTTGAACCATTGACCTTAGTTTCCTTTGGTGTATGCACATGACTTTGATGTGTTATGCTAATGTTTTGATGTGCAATGTGATGCTGTGAAATATTTACGTAAAAACTACACAAAATTGCAAGTCATGCACAAGGGTAAATTAGTAAAAATGCCAGAAAAAAAATAGTTTAGATGTGTTTGTCTAGTTGCATAGCATATTCTTCGATTTCTACTTCCATTGTTTGTCTAATTACGTAGCAGATTCTTCAATTTCTACTTGCATTTACTGCAAAATAAATGCATGACACTGATTGCGCCACTTCAAACTTTTTTGTTTGGTAACTATGATTCCTCGACACAACTGCATAATTTCTGCACAGAGCCTTCACATGGTTGTGCCGTGACTGCATACCATTATTCTCCTCATTTTGGATGTAAATAAAAATATTTTTATATTATTTAAAGTTATGTTTTTTGAGTCTCATGCTTGTCTGCCAACTGTCAGGCACACTGATATGGTTAGAAGTTAGAACCAATGATCATCGAATATACAGCATTTGCAGCCTTACATTAAGGAGCTGGTAAAGAAGTTTTTATGCTCTTTCATCTCAATCCCGAGATGTCTCTCATCAATTAGTTCTTATTTGGCAAGTACTAGCAACCTTGATGCCAAAAAAAAAATTTGATTCCATTTTGGATAGACGTCCACACATTGCATATTCATCTTGTTATGAAGTTAAAACACAATGCTATCAAAAGGTTTTAGGAGTCAAGATTCGATTTCAGTGTGATTGGCAAAAGCAAGTTTACAGTGCTTATATATAGTGTCATGAAGTTAAATTAACAGTATTAAGCACCTTTTATTATTACAACCCTTACTTACAACGCAACTTCTTGCACGTTAATTATAATTTTTAGCTCTTTGCTCTCACAAAGATTTTATTGCTTTTCTATAAAAATGTAGCAATATTTTATGTGGCTGGACTTGATTATCAGGGGTGAGCCTTACACCCTGCCTAAACCACTCATCCAAATTATAAATAAATAGCCTGCCATTTTATAGTAATGTAGGCTCTCCCTTTGTTGGTGGTTTAGTTGTAGTAAGGGCGATAGGATTAAGATTAAGAGATTGATTAAGTGAAGTAGGGTTTGGTTAGTTTCAATTTCTTCAGTCTCACAAGCCAACTGTATCCTTTATGCCATAAACAACTCAAGCTCGGGCCGCCACTTCAAGCCTTTGAAGTCATTTTCATCCTTTTCTGATTTAATGCATGCTGCAACCTGTTGTTTATCCTCTGAAGTTATTTTCTTCCCTTTCTGATTTAATGCATGCTGCAACCTATTGTTTATTCTCCTACAATAGGTTGGAAGTACATTTGTTTATGATTTTGAGTTTTTTTTTTTAATTTCTTATTCAAATTTCATCTTGTTATTTTTAAATTTATCACTATTTTGTATTTTTAATATTTTTCCCTAACTCTATTATTGTTTTGCATTTCCAGATTTATGTCATTGAATGACATTTTAATGTTAAAGCTTTTAAAACATTTTTCTAAAAGCTCTTTGCTACCAGAAAAAAATAAATAAATACCCTTAGTCACAGTAATTTGGGTAATTGGTAAGTATATTTATTTGTAATTTTTTTTAAATTCATTTTAACTTTTGTGAAGAGTAGTAGTAATATCTCATTTTCTAATTTTTATCATTAATATTTACAGAGTCATAAAGATGAGCTTTATTCAAGAGATAAATAGTAATAAAAATGAAATAGATAGTACTCTAATGGAGGAAAATGCATGGCAAGAAAAAAATGTCTTAGATTGTAATATGGAAATTTTGAAACCATTTGCAAAAGGTAGATTTATTTTGAAATCTCCATTAAAACAATTCGTAACACAATTAGACACTTATAGGAGTGGAGGAGGTAAAAGCAAAAGATGGAAGTGTCATGTATGTAGCCATGAATTCACTGCAAGTGGTACAAGAATACATCATCATTTTTTTCAGACATTAGAAAATAAAACAGGAATAGGTGGTGTTATTGCATGTAAATTTCCATATCCTGATATTCAAAAAGCTATGTATGACTACTTTCAAGCAAAGACTATGATAAAGAGCATTACTGTAAGTGTTCGAATAGAGGAAAGTAAGAACAAGACAAAGGATGTTGTACAATAAGCAAAAAGAAAAGTGCTTAAACAAACAGAAATAAGTTTTCAAGTTGAAAAAAAATAAAAGCTATGTCAGTATTGCAAAAATGTTCTATGCAAATGGATTACCATTTAAACTTGAACATACTCCTTTATTCAAAGAAGCAATTCGTTGTGCCATTGAAGCAGGTAATATTTTTAAATTTTAAATTATCATTTTTTATTTAAAATTATTAGTAAAACTAATATTTTTATATGGCAGGTCCATCTTATATCCCTCCAACTGAAGATAAGATTCGAAATGATCTTCTTGATGAGAGGTATGAACTTGGCATGACAAAGTTGGAGAAATGGAAGCAATTTTGGCAGCAAAGTGGTTGTTCTATTATAATGGATGGATGGACTGATATTCGTCAACGTCTATTAATTAATATTATAATTAGTTGTCAATTTGGACCATTTTTTCTTAATGTTAAAGATTGCTCCAATCATATAAAAGATGCTAATTTTCAAGCCAAATTATTAGAGACAGCAATTGCAACTATTGGTTCAAGTAACATTATTCAAATTATAACAGATTCAGCTCCTGTTTGTAGACGTGCAGGAAAAATGATAGAAATGATTCACCCAAATATATTTTGGACTCCTTGTTATGTTCATTCTCTCAATAGTACACTTCGTGATATTGGTAAAATTGATTAGGTGTAAAAGCTTATTATAGATGTAAGAGACATACAAATTTTCATTTGCAATCATCATTATTCAAATTCTTTGTTCAGGGAATGTAGCAAAAATAAGACTTTCAAAAAGCTTATAGAAACAAGGTAATAGAATATAAAAATTTATATTGTGTGTTTTTTAGAAATTTGATTTATTAATGCTAAACTAATTATAAATTTTGTAAAACAGGTATGCTTCATATTTCATAATGTTGGAGAGAATGCATGAGATACAAGAATCATTACAAACAATAGTTATAACCAGTAAGTGGAAGAACTGGGAGGAAGCCAACACAACTATGGGAAAAAGTGTTAGAGAAAAGATTTTATCAGATGAGTGGTAGAAACAAATGAAGCAAGAAATAATTTATTTGAAATATAATTTTTTATTTTTTATTGTTTGCATCTTTATATCTTATTAAAAATAAGTATTTGTTATATTGTAAGAGGATTTTTAGCTTGCTACAACCTATTGTTGATTTCATCCATTATGCTGATACAGATACACCTGCATTAGGAGAAATTTATGTAATTTATGAAAATATGTTAACAGAAATTAAAAAAAGGGTTATAGAAATGGATAGCTCTCTTGATTTTTATAATGCTCAGTTACTTCCATTGATTCTAAAAAGATGGAATGTTACAAATACCCCATTGCATATGGCTGCATATGCATTAAATATTAAGCGGTATTCTTCAAAACATGGAGATAAAAATCCAACAATGCCTTGTGATGATTTTGATATAAGAACAGGTTTTTTAGAATATGTTAAACGATTATATTCACCTTGTGAAGCTAGCTTAATTAGAAAGGAATGGCTTCAATTTACTAAAGGACATACAAAAGCATTTAAATGTGAAGATGCTATACTTGATATGGATGGAATATCTCAAGAAGATCCAGTTGGATGGTGGAGTTTGCATGGTGGAGATACTCCTAGACTTCAAACTTTAGCAATGAGGCTTCTTTCTCAGGTAATATGATCAGTTTTTTCATTAAACATATAACAAATATTAATACGTATTAATTTTCTTAATTAATTTATGAAATGTGATGTTTGAAAACTTGAAATAGTGATGTTTTATATATCATGCATTCTCTAAACACCATGATTAATAGGCTATTAGGTCTTAAGCTTCAAATGAGTTTGTTTATTGATGAAGTTTTGAATAATTTATAAAATGAATTTTTTAACAATGCAAAAATTTATTCTTGTTTTTATCATTTATGCAGGTTGCATCTTTTTCTGCTGCTGAAAGAAATTGGTCAACATATTCTTTCATTCATTGGATCAAAAGAAATAGTCTAACTCCAAAAAGAGCTGAAAAATTAGTATATGTTCATAGCATGATTAGATTGGAAGAAAGAAATGAAATAAAATATAAGCAATCACCTACTCTTCGTTGGGATGTTAATCTAGAAGATGATGATGTTCCAATAGTTGATGATAGAGAAAGTTATTCTACTGACTTAGTTAATGTTCTTGGAGCAATGAATCTTAATATTGATGATTCAATCCTTGATGAAGATGATTACCATGCAAATGATATTAATGACATAGAACAAAATGAAGCAGGTTTTACAAATTTACTCTTTAAAGTAGAGCAAGGAGAAAATATAGGCGAAAATTAGAATTTGAACAATGTGACAATTTCTAAGCTTTGGCAAGAAACTCTTTTGTGATTTAAAAAGAGATAATTTTGTAACATTATCATATATATTTATATATATGATAATGCTAAAATATTTTATAATACATATGAGACTCAATACTTAATGTTTCATTGCAATCTTTTATGCAATTTTTAAGCATTAACAATATTTTGAATATACATTGTACTTGTTTTATATTCTACAATGTTTTTTATATGATATATGAGATTTAATTTTTTAAAAAAGTTAATATATTTAAATTTTCTCAGACACGTCCCGGCTACGAACCTGTACCCACTTTTTTTTGAGGCACACGTACCCAACACGTTCAGAATCATGAATCCTCGATTCCTCGCTTCTAAGAATCAGATTCTTTTGATGCATAGGCCAAACTACATTGGCCCACAGGCGCGGTGGAGACATGGTGATTTCATGGAAATCGTACCAGCAGTAGGAGGCGGCTATCCACTGTGCCAAGCGATTGCTAACGAAAGGTGGCTGGGCCCTGAAGCCTTGCTGCGATACAGTACGGCCTGTCCTTGCCCAATCATGCGAAGAGGTGGCTAACGCATCGGGAGGTCGGCGGCAGAGTGGCCGCAACATTGAATGCCAAATTTCTGTCGTAGGCAGCAAAGCGCCTTGCTAAGAACAGGGAATTTCATGGCACCGACGGCAGTGGCCACGTGAACATGCAGTTGGCCCCATGAATGGTGATCAAGACTATAGCACTAAAGAAGGCACCAATCTGTGATTTCCAAAAGCTCAGCAGTCGTATGATTTCACCCTGTCTCAGTTGTGGGTGATTTTTGGATCCATGGAAAACGATCTCAACAGACACTACTTGTCTTCTGTTCATAAATTGTTAGTTGATCACTTGATCAGTACTCTACATCTCTGTAATTTGTGTGGTATTCAAGTATGAATTGCTTCGTGCATGCAGATGCATGGACTGCGTTCTGGTTTGTGTCTCTGTTACAAAGACAATACACCAGCGAGACACGTCAAAATGTCAAACTTAGCGTTTATTGTCCAAGTAAATCTTTTCGGCCCTGCCGAGGGGTATTGGTCCTTAGCCAAAAACAACATAGTACAACTCAATGATAGTCGCCCATTGAATGCCCCGCGTTGACCCTGAGTGTTGTCTATACGAACGGTGCAGCAAGGACTTTTACTTTGTTTTTATATGCTCCGCTTTACTTTATTTTCACTCCTTGGTGGCGCCGTCCAGTCTCAAGCCAATCAGTCAAACAGAAATGATTCTAATATTTTAATTCTAATATTTTATTTTGGTCTGTTCATTTCATTTTCCCTTTTATAAATTTGGATTTATTGGTAGTGTATCTAATTAAAGGTCTGCTTTTTGGTTCCCTCAAAGCTATGCATCAAAAGAATCCGATTCATGGAAGCGAGGAATCAAGGATTCGTGATTCTGAACATGTTTGGGTACATGTGCCTCAAGAAAAAGTGGGGACAGGTTCCTATGATAGAGAAAATTTAAATATATTAGTTTTTTTAAAAATTAAATCTCATATATCATAAAAATCATTGTAGAATATAGAACAAGTACGATGTAAATTCAAAATATTGTTAATGCTTAAAAATTGCATAAAAGATTGCAATGAAACATTAAGTATTGAGTCTCATGTGTGTTATAAAATATTTTAATTATCTATCTCTTTTTAAATCACAAAAGAGTTTCTTGCCAAAGATTAAAAGTTGTCACATTATTCAAATTCTAATTTTAGCCTATATTTTCTCCTTACTCTAAAGAGTAAATTTGTAAAACCTGCTTCATTACTAAGTCAGTAGAATAACTTTCTCTATCATCAACTATTGGAACATCATCATCTTCTAGATTAACATTCCAACAAAGAGTAGGTGATTGCCTATATTTTATTTCTTTTCTTTCTTCCAATCTAATCATGCTATGAACATATACTAATTTTTAGCTCTTTTTGGAGTCAGACTATTTCTTTTGATTCAATGAATGAAAGAATATGTTGACCAATTTCTTTCAAGAAGATCCAACCTACATAAATGATAAAAATAAGAATAATTTTTTGCATTGTTAAAAGATTCATTTTACAAATTATTCAAAACTTCATCAAAAAACAAACTCATTTGAAGCTTCAGACCTAATAGCCTACTAATCATGGTGTTTAGAGAATGCATAATGATATATAAAACATCACTATTTCAAGTTTTCAAACATTACATTTCATAAATTAATTAAGGAAATTAATATGTATTAATATTTGTTATATGTTTAATAAAAAACTGATTGTATTACCTAAGAAAGAAGCTTCATTGCTAAAGTTTGAAGTCTAGGAGTATCTCCACTCATCTAATAAAATATTTTCTCTGACACTCTTTCCCATAGTTGTGTTGGCTTCCTCCCAGTTCCTCCATTTACTGGTTATAACCATTATTTGTAATGATTCTTCTATCTCTTGCATTCTCTCCAACATTATGAAATATGAAGCATATCTAATAAATCAAATTTCTTAAAAACACACAATATAGATTTTTGTATTATATTACCTTGTTTCTATAAGCTTTTTGAAGGTCTTATTTTTGCTACATTCCCTGAACAAGGAATTTGAATAATGATGATTGCAAATGAAAATTTGTATGTCTCTTGCATCTATAATAAGCTTTTTCACCCAATCAGTTTTACCAATATCAGTGTATTATTTAGAGAATGAACACAACAAGGAGTCCAAAATATATTTGGATGAATCATTTCTATCATTTTTCCTGCATGTCTACAAACAAGAGCTGAATTTGTTATAATTTGAATAGTGTTGCTTGAACCAATAGTTGCAATTGTTGTCTCTAATAATTTGGCTTGAAAATTAGAATCTTTTATATGATTGGAGCTGTAGCATTAAGAAAAAATGATTTAAGTTGACAACTAATTATAATATTAATTAATGAACATTGACTAATATCAGTCCATCCATCTATTATAATAGAACAACCACTTTGCTGCCAAAATTGCTTTCATTTCTCCAACTTTTTCATGCCAAGTTCATACCTCTCATCAAGAAGATTATTTCGAATTTTATCTTCAATTGGAGGGATATAAGATGGACCTGCCATATAAAAATATTAGTTTTACAAACAATTTTAAATAAAAAATGATAATTTAAAATTTAAAAATATTACCTACTTTAATGACACAACGAATTGCTTCTTTGAAATGAAGGAGTACCTGCAAGTTTGAATGGTAATCCATTTGCATAGAACATTTTTGCAATACTGATATCAACATTTACTTTTTTTTCAACTTGAAAACTTATTTCTATTTTTTTAAGCACTTTTTTTTTTGCTGGTTGTACAACATCTTTTGTTTTGTTCTTACTTTCCTCTTTTCAAATACTTACGGTAATGTTCTTTATCATAGTCTTTGCTTAAAAGTAGTCATACATAGCTTTTTGAATATCAGGATATGGAAATTTACATGTAATAACGCCTGTTCTTGTTTTATTTTCTAATATTTGAAAGAAATGATAATGTATTCATGTACCACTTGCAGTGAGTTCATGGCTACATACATGGCACTTCTATCTTTTGCTTCCACCTCCTCCACTCCTACAAGTGTCTAATTGTGTTACAAATTTTTTTAATGGAGATTTCAAAATAAATCTACCTTTTGCAAATGGTTTCAAAATTTTTCATATTACAATCTAAGACATATTCTTCTTGTGATGCATTTTCCTCCAATAGAGTACTATCTATTTCATTCTCATTGCTATCTATGTCTTGAATAGAGCTCATCTTTATGACTCTATAAATATTAATGGTAAAAATTAAAAAATGAGATATGACTGCTACTCTTCACAAAAGTTAAAATGAATTTTAAAAAAATTACAAATAGACATACCTACCAATTTCCAAAATTACTGTGACTAAGGGTATCTATTTTTTGTTTTTTTTGCTAGCAAGGAGCTTTTAGAAAAATATCTTAAGAGCTTTAACACTAAAATGTCATTCAATTCAATAAATCTAGAAATGAAAAAAAATAATAAAGTCAAGGGAAAAATTGAAAATACAAAATAGTGATAAATTTAAAAATAACAAGATGAAATTTCAATAAGGAATAGAAAAAAACTAAAAATCATAGATAAATGTACTTAATAATTGTTGAAACATGGGCAAGATTTCATAAAATATGAAATATGGCATCATGAAGGAATTGTTTCTTTAAATGAAGGAATAAAACCCAAGTTGAAGAACAGTGAAAGTAGCTTTAATACATGCAAAAGGGATCCGATTGACGATTGCAAATAGGGTTTGGTCTGCATAATTTCGATTCTGTTCATCAATCTCTTTTGCTTTGATTAAAAGAAACAAATCAACCAACCCAGAAAAAAAGTGTCATAACTACAATTAAACTAGAAACCAAACAAAACGTTGTATTAGAGGCATTAATTAATTAATGATAATGCAAAACCACTTCAATAATTTTTTTTCTAGTACGCTTTCAAAGAGCGACAAGACATTGATGCACTAAGAACTTAAGCACACTTCAAAAATAAAAACTCAATTATCTAAAACATTAAAGAATGGTCTCGATGAGGTAAGCAACTGAACAAAAAGCTATTTTGAAATTGTTAAATGATGAAAAGTATAATAAATATTTAGCCAAGAGAATCTGTTCTCTTTTCACTAAAATTGACACTCTATTTTCTTCAAGCATTCACCCTAACATTAAACTTTGCAATATCAAATAAAGATAGGGATAGAAAATTTCTAATATTCGGTTGGACCATTAATATTTTTGTATTTAACCAAAGTACGAAACAAAAAGGAAAATTTTTGAAAAATAACAGGAATCGAACGATCAGAAGAAATGATTCAACAAGAACCTCCAAATATTTTATCTCCTTAAACAAATTGTAATCAAACATGAAAAAATTGACAAAATCTTAAAAGAACCTCAAAGAAAAAAATGATTGAACTAAACAACTAGTAAGTTAGTTTTTTTAAGTACATAAAAAAAGGACTCAGCATGTCAAGAATGTTGCTAGACTAGGTAACCTAGAAGCAGGCTTTGGGAAGTGAAGGTTTGTGCAAGCAACCCCAAATAAATAGATGGTTAGGGTAAGCAAAAGGGAGCGTAAGCAATCCTCACCAACCGTTGGGCAGTTGAAAATCAGACGATAGCTAATACACTATATATGTCATAGTTGTCCATTGATAGGGAAAGAATCGATATGGACCTTTCTTTTTGGATATTTTTCATAGAAAATTAGACAATAACTAACAACAACGTCTTCACCCAAATTAGACTGGGTAGATGAGACCTCCTTCGTCAGGAGAAATGCTCATCTCCTCCTTCGTCACTGCTTGTAGATGCAGTGAAATACTGAGAAAAATTGAAGATGAAATAAAGAATTTTAGAGCTGAAGAGAGAAATAAGAAATACAAGCGTTTGGAGAGTCTCGTAGTAGAAGGATCCAATTACCTATGAATGGCGAAGTAGGGGCATCTGTTAATAAAATGTGTTGGACGCGGATGTGATTTGCAGGAAAAACAAGTAAGAGTGAACGCGATTTGCAGGTAAAAACAAGTAAGATTTTAATGGACAATGAATGTTATGGTTGAAAGTTGAAAATCGAGACACCATTGCACGAACAATTATAATTTACGTACCCAATGGGGATTTTACATGCTTCTGTATGCGTGCCCAAATCCACCACGAACAGTTCGTGAAATTTTCTTGGGAATCGCGAATCTCCGATGCATAGCCTCATAGGCAATTACTTACTCTTATAGGCAATTGCATACCTGCGAAACATTTAATATTCTTTCACGATGGTGGTTTCTGCTGAGGCGACAAATTTTGTGGGTTTGGTATGCAGGTTTCAACGAGAGGAAAATCAGCAAAAGGTGATGTGGGGAAAATCAGAACTTAAAAAAACCTTCCCACAATCTGAAAAAAGTGGGGTTCCACTAGTTTTCTTTACCTGCAATCACAAATGTATGCAACGAAAGTCTGCCATTAGACTTGAAAAATATACCATAATCCAATTTAGTGATTTCCTTCCCTTTTCCTTTCATTTTCTTGGATGAGTTTAGGTCCCTTCAATTGATGCCAACATTGCCTATGCTAGGCATGGGGCCATGATCAACAAGTATAATCCCCTCACACTGAGTGAAACACCACAAAAAATTTTGGCTAACACTTGAAGACAGAAATTAAGCTAAGTCATGTTGGTCCTTAGCATGACCAAGCTTGAAAGCCTCAAAATAGCATCAAACGAAGTCAAAGCAAGCAAGTAAAAGTTCCCTGGGACCCATAGAAGACTACGATGACATCTGGCATCAAACTTGGCAAATTTTAAGCTCAAAATACTTGGTTTACACTAAGTATGCATCATGTACGCTGGCCTACACATGCCCAGTGTAAGGCCCAGCGTACAGCAACTTTTGGGGCTCAAAAACTCCTCAAAACATGCTAAAGTGGAGTGTCTAGACCCCCTAGGACCTTCCCCAGGGTTCCCAGTAGGTCGTAGGCACTTGAAGATCCGATTTTGGGCTCCAAATGATGATCTTCCATTCCTATACGCCCAGCGTATACGCTGCTACAGTGTTTCAGCGCAAATGCTAGTGTTTCAGCGTAAATGCTACAGTGTTTCAGCGTATAAGCCCAGCGTATACACCAGCAAATGTAACACTTGTAAATTAAATCCGGCCTGATGTAGTGTATACGCCCAGCGTATACGCCCACGTGTCTCCCAACCTGATTTTCCCGGTAACTCCCTATAAAAAGCCCAGTTTTCCGCATTTTCAAGAGGGGGGGGGGGCGACAAAATTTCTAACAGAGGAGACCCAGAGCAATTACGCTGCAAACCAGAGCCTAAAACCCTCTATGCTGGAAGTCCTGTACACCGAGCACAGTCTCTACGCTCCGCCTACAGTGTCCCAGCCGAGTCATTCCTGCACACGCCGAGGCCTTTCGTCCGCCTTGTGTCAAAGCCACAACTGCGTTTGGACCAGTGCACTTTGTAATCAATTCTCAATACAAAACAGTTTACATTTTGCCCAGATTTATTGCAGTTTTCTTTGTTTTTCAGTTTACATTTACGGGCTCATTTACATTATCGTGCTTGTTTACGGTTTACATTTAATGTGCATTGTTTACATATAACCCAACGTGTTGTAGCGGCAAACGTTGGGGAAGTCCTTGTTTGATCCGCGTGTGGACCATTCAAGGCACTCTGCCTTCGTCCGTTCCAGCTTGCCCTCAAGCGGAGGCAGGGTCGACTGTGCTTGTCCGTAGATCTTTCGGTGCTCGTAACGTTCCAGCCTTGCACCGACGATTTCGGTCGGTACAGTTTTTGGCACTAGAAGGAGGGCCAAACTGAAACCCCAGTGTCTACGCTGCTAACAGACTACAGCGTCTACGCTGCCAAACTGAAACCCCAGCGTCTACGCTGCTAATAGACTACATCGTCTACGCTGCCAAACTGAAACCCCAGCGTCTACGCTGCTAACAGACTACAGCGTCTACGCTGCCAAACTAAAACCCATCGTCTACGCTAACTTTGTTTCAAATTCCTAGCGTCTACGCTGCTAAAGTGTTTTTACGCTTGCTACAGTGCTTTTATGCTTGCTACAGTGCTTTTACGCTTGCTACAGTGCTTTTACGCTAGCTACAGTGCTTTTATGCTTGCTACAGTGCTTTTACGCTAGCTACAGTGCTTTTACACTTGCTACAGTACTTTTACGCTTGCTACAGTGTTTTACGCCTACTACAGTGTCCGGGCGTATACGCTGCTACAGTGTTCGGGCGTATACGCTGCTACAGTACTGCTACAGTGTTTTTTCAACAAAAACACCCAAAACGAGCCCGTTTCAAAGCTGAATTCGTTGCGATTCGCACCAACATGGATCACCTTTTTTTTTAGGAAAAGGTCGAGCGAAATCTATTCCGAAAAAAATGGTGAGCTACGCCTGCAACGTAGTGCGGGCCAACAATCGTGGCCCCACAGCAAGAGTCCCCCATGACCGAAAGGGACGGACCACACACCACCCAGCACTCAGCGCCAGATCCCACGTCCCACAGGACATAATCCAAGGGCCGGGGAAACAGCGCAGCTGGCAAGAAAAAAAAGACCATGGAGACTGAAAACAACAACAAAAGCTGACCCTGCAACACACACAGGAGCCAGCAGACACAACTACCCGCCGAGCTGTTGCAGGCCACCCGGTGCATGCGCAGCCAACCCCGTAGCGAGGCGGCGCCGATTCTCTGTGATCACTTGGGCGATTCCAGTCCTGCCATTCTGAAGGATGCCCTCAAACCAGCGCTGTGCGTGTTGAGGCCGAGGGGTTGGAGTCGTATTCTTCGGGTTGCTGAGCGTGGTATTCGGTGGGTCCTTCACCTGAGGCGGCCTTGGACGATGCTGATCCTGATCAGCGTCCGGGTAATGGGTATCCTTCATCACGTCAACCCCAGAGGCAGAAGGAATGCCACGCACCCTCCCCGAGGCGCCCGCATACGACCCCACCGGCATATGGCTCTATCTACTGTTGGTCCCCTCAGTCGTCGAGGGGGAGGGGAGCGCCCCGCACAGGGTCCCCAACCCTTCTGGGCCCGTCCATATAGGGGCCCCCACCCCTCGCGCTCATTAGCTCCTTCCAGAGCTTCCTGAATCTGGCACATAACGTCGCTGGGGGGGGGGGCATGCCACATCTTTGAAGATGGAATCATTACGGGCTTTCCACAGAATACAAAGGGCGGTGAGGCTCGACGAGTTACCGAAGATCTTGAGGGGGTGCAACCCACATGTGTGCCAAAATTGACGGGTGATAGGACACTCCAACATGAAATGCTGCAGTGTCTTGGTAGAACTAGTGCACAGGGGGCAGTGCAGACTGATCCCCAGGCCTCTGCGCTGTAGGAACATCCGGACAGGAAGGGCATTGTGAAAGATCAGCCAACCAAACACCTTGATCTTTTCTGGGATTGACCCCTGCCAGAGTCGCCACCAGCGAGGGTCCGAAGGGAACCGGGCCCTGAGGTACTGTCGGGGATGAAGGGGGCGTTAGCATCCCCTGTCGCCACCACATGTGCACATAGCTGCTTCCATACAGGAGAGTCCGAGCCTGTAGCCCTCCAGGGCCTATATTTCTGCCTCAAAAGTTGCGCCCAAGTGGAGGGGTCCTCCTGCGTGGTGGAAAGCCTCCAAACCAGGCGCTGCCTACCCAACGCCACCTCCTCCGCGAAGGGGAGAATGCCAACCCCCCGGCCTCGTGGGGCCGCGCAGTGGTAGCCCAATCCACCAGGTGCATTTTCTTCCCCCCCTTCCCGCCAGACCACACGAAATGACGCAGGATCGCGTCAATCTTTGTGACGACGCCGGCCGGCAGGGCCACGATAGAAGCCCCGAATCTGGCCATTGCCCCCAGCACAACGGTAGCCAGCACAATCTTTCCTTTATGGAAGAGGAATTGATTCATCCAATGGACCGTGCACTGCTGAATACGCATCAGTAAGGCCTGCCAGGTTTGTCTTCGATGCCGGTCGTGGATGGGGATGCCCAGATATTGATCCACCGCTGCACCCAGCAGAATCCCCAGGATTTGAATAATTCTGCTGCGCACAGCCGGGTGCATGTGTGTGAAATAAAGCGCGGATTTCCTAGTGTTTATTTGCAACCCAACCTCCCGCTGGAACCTGTCCAGCGCCCTCATCAGCGCCTTAACCTGCGGCACGGCAGCCCTGACATAGATCATGGTATCGTCCGCGTAGTGAGCGGTGAGGCAATACACCCCCTGTATGTCAAGACCCTGGATGTCTTCGTCCACACAAAAGCTTTGTAGGAGATCCATCAACATCAGAAAGAGGAGAGGGGAGAGGGGATCGCCCTGTCGCAGCCCGCGGCCGGTTCCCTGGAAACCCCATAAGTGCCCATCTATATCCAGGGAGTACCTGCCACTCCATTGAATCTGTAAGCAAAGCTCCACAAAGTCCTTGTCCAACCCTTTGGCAATCATCACTTTCCGCAAGGCTGCCCAACTAACGGTGTCGTAGGCCTTCGTGATGTCTAGCTTGATACATAGGCTTGGAAATTTCGCTAGACGAAGGGAGTGCTGGATTTCCTGCAGTAACAGAACCTGATCCTGAAGGTGGCAGCCCTTAATGAACGCAGCCTGGTTTTTCCCCACCAAACGTGGCATGAGAGGGCGCAGTCTGGCCACCAGCATCCGGGAGAACAGCCGAAGAAGCGAGTTGCAGATACCAATGGGCCGAAAGTGCCTCGGTGCAGTGGGAAACTCGTTTTTAGGCATGAGGACCACGCGGGAGCAGTTAATTTCTTTGCGGACCTGCCACCAGGCCAGCATGTAGTTAAAGGCATCAAGAAGGTTGGCGCCAAGCACCTCTTCATACTCTCGGAAGAATTCAATGGGTCAACCATCCGGGCCGGGCACCTTATTCGCCTGCATATCTTTCAACGCGGTGCAAAGTTCCTGACGAGAAAAGGGGGAAAGCAGCCGTGCGTTTTCTGCCTAGGCCACCACCTGCGGGATGGGCACTGAAATTGGATCTGTAGCCTGCCACGCCCACATCTGCTGCCAGTAGCGCTGCAGCCCCTCCACTCCTGACTGCGAGGGTGCCTGCATGTCCTATAGGAACCGTTGCAGGGGTCGGTGGTGTTTTCTGCGATGCTCCACTGCCTGAGCAAAGAAATATTTCGTATGTCTGTCTCCCGATTGCAGCCACTGGATCTGAGCCCGTTGTCGCCAATATTCTTCCTCTTCGTGATGCAAGACCTACAACCACACCAAGAGGGCGAGCTCCTCATTATCCGTGTCAGTGCGCTGTTCCTGTTTGGCCTGTATCTCTGCTAACCGCGTCTGGATTAGACATCACTGTTCACGAAAATTATATTTGTCATCTTTGGGGAGGGATTTGATTTTCTGTTTCAGCCGTAACAGCGCGTTGTGCAGGAATTCGCGCGGGTCCTCCAGGCGCGCCATGAGTTGCGCCTGCCCCATCGAGCACTGCGCCCGCCCCACCGAGCGCTGCGCCTACTCCATCGAGCCCTGCGCCAGCTGCATTGTGAACTGCGCTTGTCGCGTTAAGTGCGCCTGCTGCCTCGTGCACTTCGCCTGCCGCGTCTGGTGCGCCTGCCTCCTCGTTTGTTACGCCTATCGTGTCGTGCCGAGAGTCTGTCTCGTTTGTGCTGCTCCTGCCTCGCCGGTGTAGCCAGCCCAGATTTCCTGCACCGCCTCA
Organism: Gnetum montanum; assembly: GCA_015680685.1. Classification (NCBI taxonomy): domain Eukaryota; kingdom Viridiplantae; phylum Streptophyta; class Gnetopsida; order Gnetales; family Gnetaceae; genus Gnetum; species Gnetum montanum. The sequence continues at coordinate 372,499 of MNCI01011315.1, forward strand.
GCCAGCCACGTCTTCCGAAGCCATGAGCACTCAAACCTGAATGGCCTAGGGCTCTGCACCGTATGTCTGTCCGCTTGGCAGAAAATCGCCCGATGATCAGAAGCCATTCTGACCCCACCATACGCGTGCACATTCTCCAGCTCGTGAGCAACGACTGGCTCGCGCAGGCCCGGTCAATCCTAGTCTGAACCTGCGCCGCGCTGTGACGCCGGTTGCTCCATGTGAACCGGCACCCCGCGAGCTCCAAGTCCGTGAGGGCCTTGTTTTGCAACAGCGCCTGGAAGTCGGAGGCCCCCAGGGGCTCCGCCATGGAATCCCCGGACTTCTCCCAGTTGTACAGTCTCTGATTAAAATCTCCAATTAGCAGCCACGGCGCGTCGTCCGGCACCTGACCCGCCACGCGTTCCAGCTCCTGCAACCGCTCCTTCCACCCTTGGGTGCCATACACATTAGTGATCCAAATGTTCAGCTGGGGCAGATGTACCATGATGCCCCAATTGGACATATCTCGCACGATTGAGGTGTCCCTGGTGAGGACCGCTAGACCACCGGCACGGCCCCTGCTCGGCACCAAATGGCAGTGCCAACCGGGCCAGTCCAACACCTGGGCCTCAGACTGCTGGATTTTTGTCTCCTGCAGGCACACAATATCACACCGCTCATCCACCACAGAGTTGGGATTTTCCTCATTTGAAAATAGATGTTGCACAGCAGCGGCGAAGGAGGGCGGAGCGCGAGTGATGGTGGTAGGACGAGCGGCGGCAGGGAAGATGGTGCCGCGGATACCGATGCGGAAAAGGAACACAAGGCTATGGGGGACGCGGACGCCGAGAAGGAGCGAACTGATACAAGCACAGGACACAACGACAGGTCGGAGTTGTGGGTCAAAATTCAGCGACCTGCTAACGCCACCCTGGATAACCTCGTGCGTAGTCTCATTGGTAGATTCGTTTCGGCAGGGGCAAGGCCTCACCTGGACTTGGTTCGACGGTGGGTTCGGGCTGTATGGGGGTTGAAGACGGTGATGGTCAAAAGCCTCGCCGATGACCGTCTCCTGTTCTATTTTGCCTCCCTAGCCGACCGGGCGCTCACCGCTCTGTTCGAGCGGGCGCCGGTGTGGATCTGACTTTACGAGTTACCCCTCGAATACTGGTCACCTGAAACATTACAATCCTTGGCACAGGTGTTCGGGGAGTTCATCAAATTTGATCAATTCATAGAAGGCATGGAGCACATGGGTTTCGCGCGGTTCTGCGTGTGGAGGCCTCTCTCGTTGCAGGTGTAGAGTGAGGTGCTGGTGCTGGACTCTGAGCTCAGAGAGGAGCTGGTCCGCATTCATGTTGAAAATCTGACAAGGCCCCCGGCTACGAAGAGGACCTCTCCCCTCGGGGGTGGTGTGGCCAGCAGAGACCAGGAATCGTCCGAATCGGAGGGCGGATGGCAGCTCGTGGGTGGCCAAAGGTGGGGACCCAACCGGAAACACAAACAGGGGCGACAGGAGGGGGACAACAGAAAGGAAGGGAGCACCCACGCCCAAACCGCACCGAATGGAGTTCTACACACGGACCCCAGGCAGGGGAAACTACCTAAGGCGGACCTTCGCACAGCCGGGCTGGGGGAGAAGACGAGGGAGGTCTAGTCGGACAAGCCATACCTCCAAGCTCTGGTCGGGGATGGAACTCCATCCCCTGATGATCTCGCACAACAGCACCAGAGCACTGAGATGCCCCGTACTCTGCTGGCTGTCGCCGGAGGCCCTCTGTCCCTGCCCCCTATCACAGACTGGATTAATACGTGCCGGGGGATAGACCAACCCAGCCCGAAAAAGACTGCAGGTGTTTCGGTGGTGTCGTCGCCAGTGGGCAAGGTGGCCACACCAGGAAATAGCTCGTGCAAACATAGGACCACGCAGCTCTACGTGGATCTGGGCGTTCAACCCACGATCCAGGAGGCGTTTCAGCGACATCAGTCTCCATGAAGGTCCTCTCATGGAACTGCAGGGGACAGGGTACCCCGTACAAACAACATACCCTGAAACATGGATCACCTTGTCTAAGGCATACAATACACACAACATAACGATTCTGAGATGACTTCCTCTTACCCGAAATCGCCATCCGCGTATGACTACGATTCATAATTTTATACTCAGCCAAATTTTCTCCCGTTTACATTGTACATGCTAGACACTTAGAAAAATTTTCAGTGTTCACACACCGAACACTCTGCACACTTAGCCCGAAACACACTCGGCACTTATTATACATTGCCCCGTCACACATCACCATGGAGTCATCCCCGACCTCTAACGCATGCGCCTTCATTGTCGCCACACAAGAATAGTATAACTACATCTATGTGAAGATTCAAGCCAACCTTCCTCTTGACACCATAGAACAGGAGGCAAAACGAAACTTCGAGCACATATACATGGAAGGTCACGAATTCGTCCCCTCTGTATATGACATCATCCCCCTTTCTGAACCTCAGCATAAACTCATCTCCCAGCTCCTTCTGGCAAGGAGCCAAAACTCACGGCGACCCAATGAGGAGCCCCAAAACCAACATGAAGTAGATGACTTCGAGACACAATCTGAACTTGAGGATTCCTACCACACCCACAGTCCCCATGCCTACGTGAACCCATCACTCCATCCTCGCATGGGACAGACAACCACTCACCAAGTGTCAATGAGCACACAAGCACCAGTACCCCTACAGAGATTACCCACCCCCATCTCCACCCAGTACATACCGCACATGCAAACGCATGGGGCCACTTTCACTACATCAACCCCACACATCCAGAGTGTCACTTCACAGTTTGTGGCTAGGCAAGGGACCATACCCCTTGTTCAACAACCCACTCACTTGAACGTGCCACACCCTGCAGCCACAACTCTGAACATTGCTCCACAACAACAAATGACGACCCAACAACCTCCCCTACCAACTAGTCTGCCTACCGCTCAAGAGTGGACAGACGTAAAACAGATGATGCAAGTGTTGGCGGATGAGGTAAAGCAACTCAAAGCTGACAACACTGAATAAGTTAAAGTACTAGATTTCTATCGCGACGATCCAATTAGCTCTTCAATGCCACCATTAGCTTTACTCAAGGGAATCACATTGCCCCAGTTAACCAAGTACAATGAGGAGGGAGATCCAAACGCTCACTTAGTCACGTTTCGATTAGAAACTCTATTGCTTCAAGCTTGGCCCCACGCAATCTTGCGAGTGTTCGCTATGTCCTTAATGGGTGTAGCCTTAGACTGGTACCGAGCCTTGCCTCGTAACTCCATATCCTCTCTGGAGGACCTGTTACATTAGTTCGTTACGCGGTTTAAGTACAACCTCAAGCCTGAAGCCACACTAGATAGTCTGATACAGGTGAAACAAGCACCATTTGAGCCTGTGCGAAAGTTCATCCAACGATGGAGTGCAGCCCTTAACGAACTTCATGAGCCCATCCATCAAAAGTATTTGCTTACGATTCTGAAGGGAGCCGTGAATGACTTCATTAAGTCAAAACTATACTACCTAAGCGCTCAAA